>CM060841.1:31645000-31840000 GCA_030762175.1 Metallyticus violacea | reverse complement strand
TAGTAGTAGCAGAAGTAGTAGTAGTAATAGTAGTAGTATAAGTAGTAATAGTAGTATAGTAATAGTAATAGCAGCAGTAGTACTAGCAGTAGTAGAGTAGTAGTAATAGTATAAGTAGTAGTAATAGTAGTAGTAGTAGTAGTAGTAATAATAGTAATATAAATAGTAGTAATAGTAGTAGTAGTATAAGTAATAGTAGTAGTAGTATTATAGTATAGTAATAGCAGTAGCAATAGTGGTAGTAGTAGTATAAGTAGTAGTAGTAGTAATAGTAGTAGTAGTAGTAGTATTAATAGTAGTATTAGTAGTATAAGTAGTAGTAGTAGTAGTAGTAGTAGTAGTAGTAGTAGTAGCAGTAGTTACAGTAGTAGTAGCAGTAGCTTTATTTTTTTCTTCTTTTCTTTCTTGTTTATATTTTTTCTTCTTTGTTAATAAACAGCAAGTTCCATTACAGTGTAATAATACTCGCTTTCACATCTAATTTAACATGAACTATTTCAATTAAAGAGTGCGCATTTGTAGATTTACCAATTGTGAATACAAAAATACATGAAGATTGTCATTTTCCAAATTCCATCATATCTAATTAATGTTAAATGCATTTATATTTTAAATCTATGGGATAAAATATATCACTGGTTTAATATATAAACAAAATTTTATATTCAATGTTTGAGATCCAAAATACTCATGTGCACATCCTGTATCATAAGTTGTTTTACAAATCAGGAGTTTTAGAATCAGTATTCTATTATCTATCTATAAACTCCTATGTTGTTTACATACAACTATATATAAAATAATGCCTTTATATACATAACCCTATATCTGTTCTGTAACAAATTTCTATTATTCTAGTAATGGAAAGTTGATGAATCTTGTACAATTGATGAAACTGTATAAAAACTTGGTGAATTGATTGCCGTGAGCTTAACATCACTGTTGTTTTATTAAACACGATATCATTTGATTCCTTTGTTCACGCAGTTTGTCATAATCTTTGTTATTCTTCCTTACAAAGGCAAATTGAATTATCTGTGAATCCAAATCTTATGCGGTATGTTATTTCTTATTTGTCGGTTTACTAATGTTATGAGGTTTGGAGGTGTTGGAATATTCATGCCAAATCTGTGATTTATTAACGGGAAGGAAGTTTTGATTATTGCTTCTTAGTTCATGTTTGCCCTTTTCTATTTACATTTATTATGTTCAACATGCTTTTCTTTCGTTAAAATGACCTCTATATATTTTATTTCCCTTCTTGTATCACTTCTTTCGCCAGTCGTGTGCTAGTTCCCTTCTCATTTCATCCCGGAATCGAAATGTATAACCCACCATTAATCGTTGGGGCAATAATCTTGTTTGTAATGCATTCTATTAATTTATCGTGTTTGAATTTGTGTGCGTGCATGCTTGAATTTGTGTGCGTGCGTGCATGCACACAATGCTAAATGCTAAACTTTTATATATGAGTTACAAAGTTGCAGTAGCAACCTACAAATAATTTCATTCTTTGCGAGTTCATCTTCGTTGAAGTGGTCTAAGTAAAACAAAGGAGCGGTGCACTGCGTCTTACACGCACGCGCGCGCGCGTTGGTTGGTTGGAACGAAGGTGTGTCAGTGAATGGCAGCTCAAGGTCTAGGGCAGACGATGCATCACAGTTGGTCTGGGGCCTTATCTCCCCATAAACATTTATTGCCAATATCTCAACTCGCAGGTGTTCCTGGTCAACCTTCCAATTTCCCTAAATTATCTTCTCTTTCCTGTTATTCTCTGAGCAAGAAGATGTTTTACAAGTTTCTGGTCTGCTAAACCAAATTTTAGTCTTGCCAATTTCCTAGAAATGTTTTACAACTTATTCCTATCATAGTTGCCTCTGTTTACTCTAACAAAAGAATTCTCTAAATCTACGGAAGCAATTTATTTGTACAATATTTTTGTATTTAATAAAAAAATAAGCTATTATAATAAATCACTTATTATAGTGATTAAGAATATTTTAATATTATTATCCATTTTCATTGGTACCGTTGATTTCAAACCAACATACATTAAAAATTTAAATTGAAAATAAAATAGCTTTGTAAGCAATTTATGCTAAAACGTCAATAGTATCTCTTACTTCCGTACCGAAAACATTGTAGAGACGGTTTATTGCACAACTGTACTGTTGTCATCTTTCTCGCTGGCAATTGTTTGTTACGTTTATGTAGCTGAGAAGTTATTTCCATCTCAAATTCCCTAGAATTGTCACGAGCAGATTGATACAAGTTCATTCGCTAGGACTATTCAAAACCTTATCCCCTCTTATTTCGTGGTATTCGCAAGCCCGAAGTTCTTTTCACTCAATGAAGTTTCTGTTATTTAAACCGCTTAAGTGAATAGGTTGAAATGAAAGTTTTTATTGCTTAAAAGAAATAAATGTATAAAAAGATTCTCAATGGATATTTTTGTTAGATGAACATGCCCTTTAATTTTTATAACTTTTTTCACTTTGATATGTTGAAATTATTTATGTGCTTTTTAAAATTCGCAAATAATTACAGAAAAATCCATAACGATTCAAAAGCTGGGGCAAAAGCCTATTTTAAGGTTTAAGGTTTAAAATAGGCACGGCAAAATAAAAACTGGCCCTACCGACCATAAATGTTTCTATTTGACTCTTAAATATATCCACCCAGATAGAAAAGGCATTTTCCACTTCCGGGCTCTGGTTATTATCACATAGCAGATACAACTAAGCAAGACGCATATTCCAAATATAATTTAACAAAATTATTGTTTTATAGAAGTTATACTTGACGAACATCAAAATAGCACTTGCATATATAGCCTTTTTAAGAGACAATGAAAGAAAGATAAATAAGCCGATATTTTAATTTTAACTTTCCTTGCAGAAGTTAGTCAAGTATGTTAAGTAATTTGTGTACATATTAAAAAGTTTATGGAATGTGTGCTATCTGCTCTAAAATAAACTTTTATATGTCCGATAATATTTCTTTTGTGTTTATGTACTTCTTTCACAAATATACGATAAATTCCTTGTATTAAAACTGGAGAAATAAGGGACTTCACTTATTATATATAATTCTTAATATGAATAATTTTTTAAGTTTTATTTTTTTCAAAGCAGTAATAATTTGTAAGGATTTTAATGTCCTGTTTCATATGTATTAGCTCCTGCAGAGGAATGACATAAGATTTGTGCTCCAAAAGCACCCTAAATACCGGTGTTTAATTAGGCTTCGCGCACGGATTTTTAAATTTTTTATGAAACTTTGAGAAGTTTATTGGAATGATAATGAAGCGAAAAGTGCAGTTCTTCTCCAGTGAATAAAATATTAGTTGCACAAATCACAGTGAAAATGGAAATTGCTGAGTCCCTGATTCATAATATCGCTGACCTCTCGCGAGACATTTTCTCAGTTATGCAGCACGCCACTAGTCATTCAGTGCTAATGCTGTTTTCAACGTGTTTTGATTCCTCCGTAAAAATTCACACATTACTCGCAACAGCACTTTGTCACTGTCCATAAGACAACCTTCCCATGCATAAAATTATTAGCAAAATGTGATCTCCTTGGTCCTCAGACCTGGCTCACTGTGGTTTTTATCTTTGGGATAAACTAAAAGAGTGTCCAATACAGACATGCACACCCTGTAAGAAATGAATCGTGTTTTCAGTGGAATAGTTTAAGGATTTTAAGAGAGCTGTTCAATAAGAATAATCATGATTTGTTTTGACAACATCCTTTGTTCCTCATCATACTTTTGATAATCTTTCTCAAAGTAGTCCGTGTTGGATGCAATGCACCTGTCTCAGCGTATCTGCCAGTATTCAAAGACCTGCTGGAAACTATTTTTGACAGGTCCTTCAGAATCGCCTCCGCACCCTTCACCACTGCTTCTTATAATGAAAATGCCTCCCACGAAGTTGTTTCTTTAATTTTAAGAAAAAGCAAAAGTCACATAGGGCTAAATCTGGCCTGGAGAGAGGGCTAGAGACACAGTTCACATAGATTTTTGTGAGATATTTTGCTACAGTCGGCCGTGCATTTTCGTGATGCATCCAGCTTGTTGCATAGAATGTGGTCTTCCAGAGTTTTCTGAACATCTCTAGTATTGCCCTTGTACAGTTGTATGTATGTGCAGGTATGAAATGCTAATAAACCATTCCTTGAATATCCATGAGATGACCATAACTTTTCCAGCAGAAGCAATACAGAGCTTTGTTTGTTCTCAGGATGGAAATGGAGTAGCCAAGTTACATCAGCAATGATTACTTCTCAAAGAAACTCCACACCTTCTTGTAACATTGTCTTAAACTCATGCAGACCTGCACGCTAACGTCCTTTTATTCGGGAATCAACAGTATTGGAACCCACCGTGCGAATTACACGTCTCATATGCAACGTTTCCGTTAGCAAAGTGTGAATAGTACCCAATGATATTTTCAGAATTTCTGAAAGTGTTCTTAATGTTATTCGACGATCCTCTCTCACAATGACAGCAGCCGTGTTAATTATTTCTTTCGTTAGAGCTCAAACTGGAGCTCCGGGTCCATCTACATCTGAATTTGATTGCCTCGCCTCTTTAAACATTTTAAAACATCTTCGATCAGTCCTAAGGGAAGAATAGGCCTGTTGTAAAATTGCTTAGCCCTCAATTGAAGACTTGTTGAGACGAAAGCAAATTTCAGAGCCACCTCCATTTTGCTGTAAACAGAACTGAACTTGTCTCAACTTGCACACGTCTAACAGAATGCATTTAGCTAACAAAATATTGTAAAAACAAATTTTATTGCGAGATATTTTGCCTTTAAAAACTATGATCATTCTTTATTTTAAACTGTACTATTTAAAGTTTACTATTGAATTAATTACGTTTCAAAAGAAATTTCATGCACAGTACAACTTGATAGACACGAATATCTTCGTAGCTTTTCGAATGATGTTAAAATGGATTGTGTTTTTTTTAAGAAAGAATAAAAAGGGAAAATCCAGACAAATATAAATCTCACTTTCTCGTCTTCGTGTTTGAATGCGTATTTCTGGAGCTTAATTCAGTAAATGCAACCAGCAGGCAAACCGGAAACACGATATATGTACGTGTGGACAGTCCTGAGTTTCCGTTTAAGGTTCACAGAAATAGTCAGGATATATGTAGCAGTGAATGACAACCAGAATCAAGGGAAAAGATAAGTTCCTTTCACTTTGTGTGTTTGGCCTGCGTGGTTTCTCCAGGGTAGCAGGGATTTTGCTGCAATCCCTTTCATAAAAGTTAGAAGACGATACATTGGAGGAAGCCCCCTATCAGCGCTTTCAGCACTCTAGTGGCCGTGTTGTTTAAAGAGATAAGAGAACTCATTTCTGATAGCGTTCTCGAGCTAGCAGAGTGTTACTGATGACATGAGTGTACACTTCTGCAACAATTTCTATACACAGGCAATGCAACGCGTTAATAAATACGCTGGGAGTTCTAAGTTTCAATGTAGAGGTCATATCAATAAGTATCTGTTAAGCGGACATCTGACCTTCTCTATACCGCCTCAAACTGGTCAGTGTCAAAGGTTGGCGCATGTATGTTACATAAAGCTTTGAAACTGTAACGTAAAATATCATTGTTTGCTATGTAGGCTGCTGGCAAATTCTGTGATTGAAAGATGAATTGTTTTAATGCATTTGTGCCCAAGCTGATGTACATGACAGCCCTGCCTTTGAGTATTTGTGTCCCATGCTTCATAGTTAATCATACAATCAGCGTAAATTTATAGGAATTTTTTTTAACACAAGTTAAGACTTGAATCAGAGTCAGATAGAAACAAATGGGGGGTCATGGCTTGGGGCACTTCAGCTTACCGCGCTGAGGTCTTACCATCGGAGCTACCGTGCTCTCTGTGATCACAACCGTGAATTTCCTCCATCTTGGATTCGACTGAATGTCTTTGGGCGCTGGAGGAAATTTTGGTACTTGAGCCTTGTTCACAGCTGGCCGTTTGTGCCTCCGCCCCTAAAGGGAGCACCTTCTGGGGGCGGGGATAACGTTAGGGAGACACCGAGGGGGGCAGGTTACACGGGAGGTATGTGTGGACTAGGTGGGGACCCTGACTTATTTTTAGGTTTATTTAATGACACCCTTAAACATCTTTGGTAATTATCATCCCATTGAATTCACAGCGTGAAACGGGCGATCTGTATATACCTTATAACAGATTTTGGAAATGTATTCCTGCTACATTCATTCATTTCTAACATATTACTAATACGCAACAGTTCATCTTCCGAATTTGGGTCAATTTAAACTTAAAAGCGTACAAGGTCAGTGTTATTCATGAATTGCAGGGAGGTGGTCCTGATAGCGAGTAAATCTCTGTAATTGAATGTTACGGAACATTAATGATAGAGTAATTGATTCATGCTTATTATTCTTTACTGACAATAATGCATGGTGTTATTTACGTGGTCGTGTTTTCACGCAAAATAACAGATATTGGAGTACGGAAATACTTAATTTTATACACCAAACCTCCTCGCATGTCTTGAAATCGATATATGGTGCGCAGCAAATGCCTACAGAGTTATAAGATTTAACTTTTTTAGAGAAATTCATAAATGTAGAAAGATACAAAAATTACCTATTTGCACCATTTTTAACAACTTGCTGTTTACTGAATGCAATGTAATTATCTCCAGAAAAAACCGAGTGAATGACAAATTTCTAAAAAGAATTCAGAAATGTATAAATGTAGCAGGAGAACATTATCAACATCTGTTGTCATAAGATACATGCTTATTTTCGTAGTATTTGTACTAATTGTAATTGAGAGAACTTGAATTAGTTGCGCGAATATTACATCCGCTTTAACGGGAGTTACCGCTTTGACTGCCCACCAGCCAACTGCCGTTAAACGGGCAACAAAAACATGATAGCCCCGCTACTTGTATGAGACACGTACACTGAAAATGTAGTTGATCTAATTAATATTATTGAAATAAATGTATTGCAAAGATAGTTCATTAATTGGCGAAGAGTATTGATGCAATAAAATAATGTGTATCGTTCCTTCTGTTTGTGACATTTTTTTTAATGCTCTGTCAATGGTTAGGGTTAATTTAGTAAATATAACATTTGATACCTTTATTCTTAATGAATATGAATTAGAAAGAAAATAATGTAGGATTCTAAGTTTTTTGAATAAGCGTTGCGTTGACATGATTCATTTGTTGGCGTTGATATGACGATTTTGTGGTATGCGGAGGCAAAGTTCACTTTTCCGTGTGTGTTCAGAAAAATCAAACTTCCTAATCAATAATCGGTTACGTGAAATATTTTCCATGTGGGTATATGATTAACACTTTTATTTTTAAGTTGTCTAAAATTCCAGTTGGTTCTAACCGCCTCAACGTATAGTTATTGTAAATCTTTCTTGGCGGAGTTTGTTCGTGAGTCTGGTTAGGGCTTTAAAAACACCTCAAGAGTTTTCAAGAATTGTGAAGATGAATATTGAAAGTTTCTTTATATTGCTGCAGCTTAGCGCGCCTTATGAGGTAACGCTACGTGCAGATTAGATACTAATTGGAATCCCGCGATAGAGCTGAAGAGAATTAACAGCATCCCGATTTAATAACATCCTTGTGAACGAGAATCTTTAAAAGTGTGGATTATCTATAGGACGTGTTCTACTATAATATGCTAACGAATATCATCGGCTACTTATTCTTTTTGTTCCGACGAAATGTTCTTACTTGAAAGTGTATACAGTAGGGGATAAGAGAAAATTAATCTCAGACACTATTTGTATTTCTGGCTTATCATTCAATATATGTGTTAAATATGGGAATATTGAAAAAGTGTGAAAACAGTACAATTTCCACCTAATGCGTAATACAGCGTTAGTTTTTTGTTTCGTATAAGTACTAAGGTTTCCAGACCCGGCGCTGCTGCTGCTGCTGCTACTACTACTACTACTACTACTACTACTACTACTACTACTACTACTACTACTACTACTAATAATAATAATAATAATAATAATAATAATAATAATAATAATAAGTAAAAGGTTAAATGAGCTTCTATAACAAACACATGACCAAGGTGGAAAAGCTGAATGGAGACATTTTTTCTTTACTTTTGATGCCATACCCTTTTATAATCCTAACATTTGGAGTAGCCACTAAGAGACGCCATTAAGGATATCAGGTTGTTGATGTTCTTTTTAAAAACACATCTGAATAAACAGTCTTTGTTCTTAAGAAACGAGTATCTGAAAAAACTGAATACTAAAATGGGGCGGTTTTTTTTTTTTTGTACGTATACAGAGTGTTAATAAGCAATACCAAAATATTTTTAATTTCTAAGTCCCATTTGAAATTAAAAGATTCTTATTTGCAAATAGAAAAGCATTTTTTCCCATTACTACACAACAGTAATTTTGTGATTAATCTGTATAGTTTGCAAATTTTAATAACGTTAAGTGTTTTACTCCGTTTATGGGTTATTTGCAATCACTAAGAAGATTCATTTACTTTTAATACAAAGTATATGGTCACTAAAATATATTGTTACCGCATTCATAGAAAAGCCATTGTATTTTATCGTTCTTTCCTACTCCTCTGACATTGAAAATATCCATCGTCTTAGGATGGCCTAAAATTATGTGACTCACACTGCATGCACAGTATATACTAGTCGCAGTAGAGTGCTCTGGCGAAGAAAAGTATCTTTAGAAGAAGAAGAAGAAGAAGAAGAAGAAGAAGAAGGGAAAGATAAGTAATTTTGCATGAAATCAGAAAATGCCCAGAAAATTGGTGCAATAAGTACAAGAAAAGTGTTTTTTTAATCAGATGTGGATTGTGGATTGTATCAGAGAGTATTTTATAGTCAGTTCTTCAGCAGTGGATAGCAAAGGAAGAGCTTTACGAATGGTTAAAACAGGATTCTGCAACCGCATCAAATTCAATTCGGTAGACGTTCGTTCTTATGAATAATTAGAGTTGGTTTGTTGTCCTCGCGCTTTCCCCGTTTCTGATGTTGTATTTGTGCGGTAATTTGAAATACAGTTCTTCGCGCGAATCCCCACATATTTGAAGAACTCCTGACTTATATTAAATGAAAAAAGTACAATTTCATTTTATGAGCTTAGATGAGTGGATGATATATTTTCGCGATATGAAGCGAATACATGGTTCATAATCCATTTGTGCTTCCCTAGTTGTAGGGTGCATTTGATCGGCTGTTGCTTGACTTATCGCCTGGAAGCCAAATTCCATGCTGGGGGCGCTATATTTATTAATGCTCCTGTATAACTCTGTTTCAAATTTATTGGTATAAGATTGCAGTAACTTCCATGCCTCGGAAATGCAGTTATGTTGATTTATTTTAAATGAATATATTTTGTGCTCAGTGGTATTCCTCGGTACATCTTTAGAAAGGGAAAATGGTGGATTAATACTTCTTTCACCATTCATCTTCCTTCCATTTCTATGTACGTTTATCTGTTTTTGTGATCTTCGAGACGGCCCTGATATTAGACGACTTTTTCAGGGAGTCCTTCAGTGTGTCTGTGTGTTCAGCGGTAATTATTCCGGATATTAATTTTAAGCTCTTCGATTGTTACAACTGATAATATACTTGTAATATTTTAAGTCATACATCTTGTACATATTTTTCATTAATTTGTATGGAAGAAACGCTGAGCCGTGGAAGCAAAGATATTTATAAGATATCTAAGTGGCTTTGTGAAACATGCAGCTATTTTAGAATAAGTTGTTTTACTTCCGGTAACTATATGATATAATCACTCGAAGTGCGAAGGATATCCAGTAAGTAAAAAAACAATTTCAACTTGCAACAACATTTTATGTGTAGCACTGTAGCAGCTTCTAACTTTGAGCATTATCTTAAGTATTTTCAACTTCTTCCGCTGCATGGCAGTTTTGCCGCTAGCTTTCAAAAAGTGATTTAATAATAGACTGTGATCATTGGAAGAATGTCAAGATAATTTCACCCATCATCCAAGGCAAAAAGAAAAAAAAAAAATCTTTCTTCAACTTAATACCACTATCTGCGATATCAACACAATTATCCAGCAGCTAGAATATTCAAAGAGCTGTGTTAATGGGTCCTTCAAAGCCAGAATTGCTTGTTCTTTGCGAGACTGTCACATATCTTGTTCAGCATTGTATTGGCTGATGAAACATGGTTTCAGAAGTTGAAGCTGTTCCAGAACATAGATCTTCTGACAATGCACGCGCACACACACACACACATCCACGTTCCAAAAACAGACCACTGACATAAAATCTACAGCCTGAATCCTGCACCTTTTGATTCCAGTTCCTTCGATTTGATGCAATTTTCAGAAGGAAATATGACGATGACTACCATATGGCTGATAGACAGACCTGTAGACTGATATTTGCAGTGTACTGTATATTCAGTGCATATGAAACTTCATAAAGTAAACCCTGGTGAGGAGAAGTGTTTTACCTTGCTTTCTCATGACTCCCTCTCAGTATGAAACATATGGCTTAACGCGTGCATGAAAGAATGGCGATAGTGAACTTGTAACATACGAGGGTAGGTCCATAAGTTTCCCGCCTAACCATTTTCTAGGAATGATAAAGACAAAAATTATATTTCATTTTTAATAAGTTACTCTTTATTGCAAAATACTTCTTATATCTTTGAATTAACATTTCAATCCTCCCTACCCCAAAAGTAGTCCGAAGTCTTGTCTGCAAAATGGGCATAAACAGCATCCATCATTTCTTCCTCACACTTAAAAATTTCCTTCCTCGAAGGTCCTTCTTGGGTTTTGAGAAGAGGAAATAGTCACTGGGAGCTAGATCTGGGCTGCAGGGTGGATGGTCGGTCTCCTTGAAACCACATTTCTTCACAGCTTCATTTGCAACAAGAGTTGGCGTGAAAAAGGCGCACACCACCACTCAGCTTTCCTCGGCTTTTCTCTTTGATGGAAGCACGTTGTCTGTGTAATAGGCCAGCATAGCACTCCCCATTTACTGTCGTGTTCCTCTCCTAGAAGTCAATGAAGAGCATTCCTTCACAGTCACAAAAGATTGTGGCTATGATCTTCTTGGTTGACTGAGTGACCTTGGCCTTTACATGATGTTTTTCGCTAGGTTTTGCCACTCCATTGATTCTCTTTTGTACAAGGAATCATAGTAGAAGACCGCAGTTTCATCTCCTGTAACAATAGTTTGCAAAACTTCTCTCTCGTCGCCACGGCAGAGCTCCAAAAATACCTGACAACAGATGACTCCTCGCTGCTTTTGGACTAAGGAAAAAAGTCTAGGCACCCATCTTGCACTAACCTTATTCATGCTTAAATGTTCACGAATAATTCGAAAGACTGTTGGTTTAGAACGGCTCAACCTTGCTGCTATTTTTGTAGCTTTGAGCCGTCGGTCTTCCATAATTTCTCCTTCCATAAACGCTGATGACCTGAGAGGTTAAAGAGCGTCCATAAATAAATAAATCCTTCCATAAGAGCGAGCGGTGTTTTCAGCAGTGAGCACCTCCAAGGGCGCACCTGCACGTTCTTCGTCTTCAATGCTTTCTCGACCCATTTGAAAAAGTTTGGCCCATTCTTTTACAGTAGAATATGAGGGAAATGCTTCCACATATACACCGTGTAACTGCTTTAACTTCATTTGGAGTAAGCCCTTCTTTTGTGAAGAACTTAATAACAGCTGGATACTCCATTTTGAACATGTCACATATAGCCTTCTTTGTGCAACTATATCTTAACAAGAACACAGCTTAGCGAAAGTTACAGCAGCAATTATTTACTTAACAGATAAGGTATGACACCAGATAAGGTTTTTGTGAAGGTGATCATCCTCATCGGCTAGGCCGGAAACTTATGGACCTACCCTACGTGATTAGGAAGTTTCAAACGTATAAGAGTGCACAACAATGGAATTGGGAGGTTACTTGAGCTGAGCGCTGCTGCTTACTAAGAGAATGCAGTCGTCAATGCATGGAACGTAGCAGCTTGTAGTTAGAGGGAAGGTTTGTCAGCGAGTGGTTATGAGTTCATGTGTTACTTGATGTTTTCATTATATGTAAATTCTGTGCTAATTGTTCGTTGATTATGTTACTACATAATTATAGCCTTGAAGACGGGGTTTCACGATACGTATGTGAAAATGGATTCTGCAGAGAAGTGTAATACGATTCCTGGCAATCTGCTTCGGGTAGAGAAACGTCGGTCCTGGTGGTGTAATGGTAACCATCTTGCCTTCTAAACCCAAGGTCGCGGGTTCGAACCCGACCAGGATCGATGGATTTTTTCAGGCGTAAAAATCCTAAGTATGGCTTCCTTCGGAAGAGAAGTAAAACCGTGGATCCCGTGTCGTACATTTACGGCACGAAAAAGAACCTCAAGCCTGAAAGAAGAGGCCTCTGAGCAAAATTTGTCGGCCGTTTCACGCCCTGAACAGAATGGGACGCTGATGATCTGAGATGTTAAAGAGCGTCCTTAAACAAATCAAAATCAAATCAAAATCAGGTAGAGAAACTGTTCACCAACTTGTTAATAAGATACAACAGACAGAATCCAGCAATGTATTTCGAACCGCCAGGTTATTTTATTTATTTATTTTTTTTTCAATGGTGTTTAACGCCTGTTTTCACTGCTAAGCACCACAGGGGGTGACACTGACGATACATGACATAAAATGATAAATTGGGAAAGGTTTTTTTTTAAAGGAAGGTAGCGTTCCAGGCCTAAGTTTAGGGTACCTACCCGGCATTTGCCATTTATGAGGACTGAGGAATACCTGAAAAAAAACCTCAGCTAGGAAGGACGAATCATCGGTCTTCCGCTCATAAGTCCGCGACCCGTGGCGGTCGAACCGCCATGTTCTTACAGAAGTTATATCAAAGAATTACAACATACATGCCGGCAATATATTGTCACTGAGGGGCATCATTTTCAACATACTTAAACACAGGTTAATGCTCATTACTATTAGTGTTAAACACAGTATCGTTTGATGCTTTCAGTAAAATAAACATACTGTCTTTACGCGCGGCGATCTTCTTTCCATTTACTCCGATTACGGCAGCTGACTTCCGTCAGGAGGGCCGTAACTCAAATAAGCTCACTGTAGATGCCTGTTATACAAAGTCAGCTTAGAAAGCTAGAAGGTTTTTACATTAGTTCATCGCTATGCATTTGTTTTAAATGTTCAACTGAACACATTCAAAGACTTCGCCGTTTAGTTATTCGTGTCTTGTCTCGTATGATGTTGAAAAAAGCAGATATACAAATGGTTGGATGATTTGGCTTGCAGTGGAAGAGAAGCTGGAGGCGATTAATATAGATTTTTTGCGATGAAATCAGAGCTCCCCTACATAGCCAGAGGAAAAACGCAAATCCGAGTGACAGATAAAAGATGTCGCTTGAGGCTTTATATTCCACGAACTGCTGTGTAGTTCTATTTTTTTCCAGCTTTACTCACTTCCTTTAATCATTAATAACAGTTTTTCAAATTAAATTACGATAGATACGAACTTCAAAATGTTCAGATGTGAAGAGTATATGAGGCCCCATATGTGAACTATGGGGCCAGAGTTCTACGACACTTCTTAAAATGCGTATGTGGAATGGGTTCGGCATGATGACAGTCTTGTGTTCAAAAAAATATTAAGTCATACTCTTTAGTTCGTCACTGTCAAAACTTGTTTCTCAAATGTAAATAACCATTAAGTCAGTTTGTTTTCTAATCGTAAGCATTTGTTTCAATTTCTGTTGATACATTCATGGGCTTCATGTGCTAATTATATTGTATAAATATAACAGTCGATAAAATTTCCGGAGTAATAAATAATTTTAAAAAATGTAAAATGAAACAACATAGCAGATGTCGCTTCCCATAGAGTTTCGGGAGTTACAGCAACTACGATGTACAATGACAGAGATATTTTATAAATAATAGAAAAAATTCATTTTATTTTAATATTCAGAGGTTTTGGCCATCAGTTCGCTACTATAGGCACCTTGAAAACTGCACTTTTGAAATAAAAATAAATATGGAGGTATAAAGTAAGAATTGAATAATTAAACTATTTTGGGAAATAAACTACTTCTATACATTACCAACGAAAGATAATCTTAAGGTATAATCGATAATATCTATTTTGTCATCTCCAATCCTGAAATGTTGTATTGCTCATAGACGATAGTATATTACACCACTCCATCATTTTTACGGACATGAGTACTAGCGTTAAGAAAATACAATGACTTATAGGAGAGTACAGAACAATGATTGTTGTAAATTTGACAGCAGTTAATATGTGCACTCTCCTTGAATATCACAGTAATAAATAACGTTATGCAAGGTGTTGTTTCGCTATAAAAACATTCCACTGACAAGTTTATTTGAGAAGTGGCGATGCACTGGTTGAATTGTGAAGGGCGAGCCTTTTATGACATATTTCCCTTTCCTCTATGTGCATGTGTACGTACTGAGATTGGAAGGGAAAGTGCTATCTACACTAAGAGATGAACCTCACATCGTTTCTTGGACAACAAGCGCTGAGGAGATTCGTTTACTCAGAGAAGAGGAAAAGATGGGTGGCGAGAATTGCTAAGAAAAGTAAATAGAATACAAGGATAACAGAAAGAAATGAAAAAAGGAAACGAGGAAGAAAACTGTGTATGTCGTGTAAATTAGGCAAGGGGCAAAACATATGAACAACCGATAGCAAATAAACATTTTTTTTCATAAACGATAGACGCGATAAAAAGCAATTAGCGTGATCTCAAAATATCTTTATGAATGGAGTAATTTTGGTATTTGAAATATGGATATTATGTTCGCGAATTATAGCGAAAAGCTCAAATTGCCGCTAAATTGACTTATTTTCCGAAAAACAGGGTATTTTGGTGACAAAATAAAAAGTAAAAGAAGGAAAAGAGGAAGAAACCTACTCTTACAGAGTGAACAGGATGTCCTTATTGCCAGGAAATAACAGAGACACTCGCCCTTAACCTGAATACTATAAGGTAAGTAAAAGACAACCCTTCCGTGGTGTGAGGTAACGAACAAGGAGATTATTACAAGCTAAAGGTTGTTTAGGTTCTCTCTCTGTTATGCATGTTCAGCTACGCACGCTGGGTGTTAATTAAAGTTATAAAGATTCTAGAGTGGTAGCGTCGGTAATATTTTATGAAAAAGTGGCAAAAGCAAGTTTCATTCCGCGGACTTGAAAAAAAATTAATGCCAAAAATAGGCCCCATTCGCAATGAAAATTAAACGTAAACATAATAAAATAAGACGTAACACGTTAACAGTAGTATGTAGGCATTCACAATGAAAGACGCAAACGTACGTATTAGACAAACAAAAATAAAAATACGCTAAGATCAACTAACAACTGATTGAAAATGGCTGCTTCTGAGCGGACGGCGGTAGCGTTTATGCATATGCAGTAACTAATTTGCAGTAATATGAGCAAGAATAGTTCTTTTATAATACAATTATTTTTTGTCCATTTACGCCATTCTGTCTACAGAGCTGATGTTCATTTTTTCTACCATGACTTGCTCTTACACGAAGCACGGAAATAAAGTGCAACTCTTGCTGCTAGCTGCAAGCGACTCGGAGAGAGCCCAACTAATGTGCGTGGCCGCAGTGTAAATGTTGTATTACTTTTGTTAAACATAATGTAACCTATGCGTTGTCCTCCGTAACTTTTAAATGTAAATTAGAGGCGATTGTTAGGTGGGTAAAATATTGTGACGGTGGCAAATCTGCTCTTATTGGAATTCGCAATTAATTCATATATACCTTGCAAGCTTCTAATTTTACGTTTATTTTATGTTTACGCGATTCATTGTGAATGGTTCCATTACAACACATAGCATCTAGCTTTTGCTTTTAAGTTTACGCTACGTTTAATTTTCATTGTGAATGGGGCCATAATGTTTTGACATTTAAGTAATCGTTTCACAAGACCCTGAAATGTTTAATGGGATTTGCTCTTTTAACTGTTCACAATGAAAATTTGCGATGTTTTGTTTGGAATGTAAATAAGCACAGGCGTTCATCACAGTTTTTTTTCCCTTTCTTTTTACATTTTTATTAAATAAATAAATTTAAATATTTCAGTGAGTGAATGGACTGATAGACGCAAACAACACAAAATATGGCATTACTTTAATACATGGGTTACAAGAATTTTGTATAGTCCCAATAAAATGAGATAAGCAAATATGAACACAAAGATTACATAGTGGATGACATGTGCTTAAAAAGTTTTAATTAATATTAAGGGCTGATGTTTCATCACTAGGGACAAAGAGAGGCCTCTGAGCAAAATTTGTCGGCCGTTTCACGCCCTGAGTTGAATGGGACGCTGATGACCTGAGATGTTAAAGAGCGTCCATAAATAAACAAAAAAACAAACAACTAGGGACAAGAATTTTATGCTCTAATAATCGCTTTAATATTTATATGACTGAAAAGCTTCCATAATATGCACATAAATGCCGATATAAAAAGTATTAAGACAGCATATTGATATAAAATAAAATTTTAACCCAATTTAATTTAATCTCATGAGAACTTGGGGTAAGTATACATAGGCTGCAATTTGATCTATTTTAGTAGTATTTCACTGGGCTACCCGAAACCTGCTCTGATTTCTTCAATCTCACACATTTGATATCTTTTTTTTTTTTTTTTTTTTTTTTTTTTTTTTTTTTAATACTGTGTAATTTTTCCTTCACTATATTACCAACAGTTTCAGGTACCAAATTTAATTTGGATAGAGTAGCTTTGAAGTACATTAACGTCTGATATAGTAATACTGTTGGTTTACAAAGAATTAATGGCGAGAGGGAGGTGAGAAAAATGTGCAGATGCATAAGATTAAATAACTTCTGTTATTTAATATCTTGAGCAATTTTAACTTATGAAGAATAAATGAAATCAAATGTATTCACTACATTCCTTTTTCCAAATGTTTGGTGTAATATACAACTGCATAATATTACATTTAAACTACATATGTATAAGTATAACCACTACCTTAAACGCAATTCTGAGAACTCCTTAACAGCCACCTTCATACCAAAAGGGAATGGCTACGACTAGATAAGGTGGATTCACCTATGCGACATGACCTATTGATTGCGTTGTGTGTGAGCTACCATCAATGCTGCCAAGTTTCAAGACTGACACAATGACACTATATTATTCGGAAATATTAATGAAATGTTCTCGTAAAACAAGCAAATGTGCAGCATAATTTGCAAATGGCTGAAATTTATTCTTATTAACAAAATAGGCAAACTATATATTATATGTAACATAAAATGTTGTTTAAATTTTTAGAAATTTAGTAATTATCCCGCATACCAAATGAGCATACTTTCTGACAGAAGAGAACAAATATGCATTTGCTTTAAAAACCTGTCTCTAATCATCACATTGATGGTCGCTGCACAAATCTATTCTTTGCGACCACTACATTAGTCATATATTCCTACTGAAATGTTAAATAAAAATATGTAATTTCATTTATTTAGTAAAACTGCCATGGAAAAGTTCACTAGTAAATGTCTAAAGCCGCTGAGTTAGCAATAGTCGCAGAATGATAAAATAGCACGGTGGACTTGAATTTATGACAAGCCACCGCAATAAATTTGTGGATAAAATTGCAGCTGAAACCAGTGTACCCAAATAGCCAGCATAACTTCGGCCTTGTGTTTACTCTGCTGGAAGAGCGTGTCTAATTGACCGCACCTCTGTATCGATTATCCCCCTCCTTGGTTCATATGCTACGAAGGCCATAAAGAGCCCTGCAACTGAAAGAATGATGTATTGTGTACATTCCTACCTCAAGTCTAGAAGATAAATTAATTTCTTCCGCTTCCTGCAGACTACAAATTTCGTGATTCAGTGTAAAGAAATCACGTGATCTACTATCTGATATGTAAATCAAAGTCGCCTCATATCCGTCTGTAATCCCTAAAGAGCCTTCTTTGGTTGGAATAAGTGCTGCATTTTTCTTCTTTGACACAAGTAAACAAATATTAGTGTTTACTCATAGCAGAAAAGCACTGCTTACAGGTGTACAAGGATTTCTCAACCCTCTGTTGATAAACAGTTAGTCAATTGCGCTTTTACTCCACCCTCTTCTAAGTACGCACCTACATATTTATATTTTTCATTTCATTAATTTTTACAAGATGTGAATGAACAACACCGAAATAATTTCACTACATATTTAGACTATAATTTGAGATAGGGAACTTAGAATAACAGACTAAAAGGTCAAAGTTATGGTCTATTGAAGTAATTGCAATATGCTGCTCAGAAAGTTATACTAGAACGAAAAAGTGTTAAAATGTTTATTAGAATGCATTCACTGCCCCATAATAAATTAAATCAAACTGGTGGTTAATAGCCAATGAGCAGCGTGTGCACAGTTTAGCGTTAAAAGATTATGCAAAATTTCAGATTAAATACATGATTGCAGGCCATTGCATTAGTGGGTAATAGGAATTCAATTGTTATAAACAAAGTCGCGATTCTCTTCTTATTCTTCTTCTTTCTCTCCCCCTTTCTCTCTTTTTTGACTATAAATGAACAGTGACTGTACCAAGTGTCAACACTCTCTTAAGAAACAAAAAGTGAATAATGAAATTCTGTGAAGTAAAAATAATGGTCTTCACAGATTGTGTTCAACCAGCTACAATACAAGCTTCCTGTCTGTCATGTAAAGATTGCTGCACATGCTGCAGTATTTCAAAACAGGCAGCTGCAATATGTCATTTCTTATGATTTGGTGTAGCAGATATGTCGTTGTAGACAGTGTTTTAGCTTCCACCACATCCATCCATTTGATCCAAATGGGTCAAATCTGATGAGCGGGCAGGACAACGTAAGGTCCTCTTCGTTCAATCCAGCGATCATAAACGATCTGTGAAGACAAGCTGTAGTACGTCTTGCACTATGTGCTGGACAACCATCTTGCTGATTGCTAGTCTACTAACTTATGTGGAACTTCGTGTGTTGTGAAGTTGATATACTTTATCAGTGTTCCTTCTGCGAAAAAATAGTAAAACCATCATCGTAGTAAATCATCATCTATGAGATGATGGTTTACTATTCCACACTACACATTTAAACTCTATGGAAGCTGATTTTTCCACTTGACGAAGCCATGGGGATTGTTTAGTGACAAATAGTTCATGTTTATGAAGTTGGCCTGACCATGTTTTGTAAATATTACTTCATAAATAGACAAAATAAATGTCAACTCTGATGTATAATGTCTTAACGCCCGTGTACAAAGTGAACAGGATTCTCAAAATCGTTCCATGTAGCACTTAATGAAGAGAGATACGGGACGGTGGAGAATGCGTAGTGCATTTCCCTTGCCTTATGCCGCTCCTCGTGCGATTGCATGAGAGCTAACTTGAAACAGCAGCTGGAACATTAATTTCACCCTCTTCTCCAGTTACTCGCTTTTGTCCAAATGGTTGACGTCTAATAGGATATCCTTCAGCGTACACATTACAAGAAAAAACAACATCCTTCCTACGTTCTGCATACAGCATGAGGATGTCGACTTTTTCATCATTAGTAAATGTCATCTTTAAAAAGTCCTATTTCTACATAGAACTATCACGAAGTACTGACAAGGAAGTCCCAATGCAATCAGTGCAAAGGAAACTGAATGTAATCAAACATACCAACATCGTAGTCTAAACAGTTAAATGAAGTAGAAAACCGTAGGTATTTAAACTTTTGTCATTACGATAGCTCGTAAACAACTTGCATTAGAATCGTACAAAAAGCACCATTGACATCTAATAATTATTACATCTGTGAATAAGCTGCAATTAACAGCCTTGTTCAGACTTTAGCTCTGTGAAAGCAACACATCAACAGCGTCTACTATTTCAGAAATATTTGTGGTGCAAGTTTTAGGTGATTTGCTCTATATAAGTTTATATTTTGCAGTTTCTACATGTTCCAACTCCCCTACTTGCAACATTTAATTGTTTTAACCAAACTTATACTATTATACAAGCTCAAACTGGACACTATGCAACAACATTGTTATTGCTTTCTGCGTAATGAGTTTGCTAAGAAATATTAAGTAGCCCATTTCGAGAATTTTAAATGAGTTGAATTTTTATCATTAATTTATTTTCTAAATTGTTGGTATAATAATATTTCCTGCTGCCTTATTTAGCTTGACCCACTCATTAATAAAGCTCCACTTTTAAACCGGTTGTATAAACGCAACAATAATAATTTAATACTTTTCCGGCAGTTTGTTGTAATATAAGGAGATTGGCACTTAAATGGTGAATATGCAAACAGAAAACTTTTTAATATGACATTACCCACATTGATACACAGAAATAAAATTCAAGGAAATCAAATGAATTGTTTTAGAATATTAAAAGAGCTTTGCAAAGCCAAATACCATTGATTAATGCGATATTTTCATATCACATATCCAATGAAAGTATTAAATTAGAATTGGATGCGAGGAATATTTAGAGCGTAGCTTTTAGGCAACGAGGTGAGATATGAAGTTAATAAAGCACAGCGTTTTTCTTCGTCACCGAACCAGTCATAAACATCCAGAAAGGGCAACGCCTACCGCCATCCCTAAATGGTGTTGGCTAATTAACCTTGCTGTTGCTTATCATAGTGGCAACAGTTTAGATCTACGAATCACATAATAACAAAACTTTATAAACTCAACCAGAATAAGATAATACATTCATTTTAATTTTTTTGGCTTCAGCAAAGTTCGGGAAACTAAGGCACAAACCTGCCCCCCACCCGTACGGCACAATGAAGTTATGTGAATAATAAACAACAAAAAACCTTCACATTCAAATTCGTAGTACTCTCAGTTCGGAAACACAACGTTCCATCAGTGCGTTGCATTCTTGGTTCAGCCACCATGTTGCTGAACGAAAACATGTGCTAGGAAGGTAGTTTAGCAGTTAATGAAGTTTGGTGAAGACAAGAAAAAGTATATCGCGGGTTCGAACCCGGCCAGGACCGATGGATTTTTTCGGGGCATAAAAATCCTAAGTATGGCTTCCTTCGGAAGGGAAGTAAAGCCGTGGGTCCCGTGTCATACATTTACGGTACGAAAAAGAACCTCAAGCCCGAAAGAGAGGCCTCTGAGCAAAATTTGTCGGCCGTTTCACGCCCTGAGTTGAATGGGACGGTGTTGAACTGAGCTGTTAAAGAGCGTCATTAAATAAATCATTCCAAAAAAAAAGGATAACTATATTTTTAACAAAAATTTCAGAGCCTGTTGCAGCTAAGTAGTGTATGTCCCTTCCTAGCAGACTTGCCGGCTTCTACGTCTAGCATCAACAGTGTCGCACAATCAGACATTAAGAATTTGCTAGTCGAGGTTTGTTTTATTGAATATACAAAATATTGATTACCAAATTGGTGGGAATTTTGTACATATAATTATACAAAATATTAATTACAAAATGGTGGGAATCTTATACATATAATTACACAAAATATCAGTTACAAAATGTGGGGAATTAAATGTTTGCTATGTACGCGTTTTTTTAAATAGCAAAAACTGTGAAATACATACGTTCTGTGGTAGGCAAATGTTATACATATAATTATACACATTAATTACAAAAGTCGGGGAAATGCAATTTTGCTATTGTACAA
This sequence comes from Metallyticus violacea, assembly GCA_030762175.1. Lineage (NCBI taxonomy): Eukaryota > Metazoa > Arthropoda > Insecta > Mantodea > Metallyticidae > Metallyticus > Metallyticus violacea. The sequence goes on along the minus strand of CM060841.1, from coordinate 31,818,283 downwards.
AATGGGCAAAAAAAAACACCAAAAAGTATTAAAAGTTTTCCCACACAAAAATTATTTTAATATATATATATATATATATATATATATATATATATATATACTATATTTTGGTTACACAAGCACCATCTTCGTCGCTGCTGCTTTCGGTTCGATCGAAGGGTGTGGTGAGTAGCATGTGGTTGTTGAGGTGTTCCTGAGCCGACTGAACGGACGACTAGAAGCACCCCTACGACGTGATTTAGGGTGGTTGGCGGTAAGCGAGCCCATAGTGGAGTACTTTTGAAAGCAAACATCTCGGCGTTGTTGATGACTCTCACCAAGATTTTGGTGGAGATCAAGTTGTTCTCCCGCCATATTTTTGGGTATTATAAGTGAGTGAGATTATGGCTACGGGGTCTGTTTGACACGCCATGCTTTAAGTGGGTGTAGATTTTACGACGGTAGCCGATTCTGAGGACCTCCTTTCCTTAGAATAGCCTGCTCGCTGGAATGGTAGACAGTTGTCAACAAAGAAGTCACCGACTTCTTTCATGCTACAAATAAACATGATAAGGGTACACAGGGACAGGGATAAGCCTATGTATCAATCACCACGGTAAGGCCTCTTTGTCGTCGTATAAAGCGAAGCAAAAGGGGTGGGAGTTAAATGTAGTCATGCGTTTTTACAGTCAGTTTACTGCGAGTTCTAACACGTGAAGATGTTCAAAACACAAAGTTTAAGTGCCAGTACAACTATCGAACTGGAAGTTAAGCCGGAGCCGAGTGCTAGCGGTTTCGAACTTCAACAAAAACATGAAATAGAAGTGAACAAGGATGAAACGATTGTGTTAATGCTAATATGTCAGATGTTTTAAATTAAACAAAGCCAGATATTAGTATGTAACACGTATGAACTTGTTTTGAAAACAAATTCTCAAAATTTTTAAAATTAAGAGGCACACGGTTCGAAAAATAGTGCAAAACTGACCCAAAAAACCGAAGAAATAAGAATTAAAAAGTACAATAAAGATGATTTTCTTTGCGATCTAATCTGCCGAGAAATATATATTTTGCGACAAGGTGCATGCACCAACCCTTCAGGAACGGGTAGTGTGTCTCACAATCAGAAGTATTAGCACTTTTACTTATGACAAGACAATTTTATGGGGACTTTTGAAACATCTGGAGTTTCGTTACCATACATTCGACTAAAGAAGAGTGATTATGGAATCTGCAAGAATGGTTTCTTGCAGATATGAATACCTACAACAACTTGAACAATTGCGCACTGAAGGATAACCCTTAATCTATTTGTATGAAACGTAGTATAACTTAAGGGGCGACAGTACGTGTGCCTGTGTTCTAAAAGTTCCAGTGTCCAGAGGAAAGCGCATCATACTGGCGGAAGTGAAGGTTGGGTCCCTAATAGTTTATATCTATACCGAAAAATCGGAGACGCTAGAGCCGATTATCGTGACGATGTGAACTCTATAAAGGTTTTGAAAATTGGTTTGCTAATCGCTTGTTCCCAAATCTTTCTAACGATAGAAAACGAGTTATTATGTAAAACAAGACATCTTATCACTCTAGACAAATAGCCAAATGTCGTACCTTTGGTACTCCTGTGAAAGATTATATAAATTTTATGCATTATTACAATATTCCTGGTCCCAAAGCAGTAATGGTGCGTCGGTTCAAAGCAGCGAACCTAACAAGCAGTTGACAGTAGATGATTTTGCCAAATCTATAAGTCACGAAGTCATAGACTCCCACCATATCACTGCACGTTTAACCCCTTTGAATTAGTTTTGCTCAATTGAAACCATACGCGAGAAAAAATAATGTGACGCCGACACTTAGTGCAAGTATGTGTGAGGTGCTTAGGGAAGGGGTAGCTAAAACATGTACTGAGTTGTGGTCGTCTTGTATCCATCACACAATGAAAAAAGAGCGCGAATACTGCAACATAAACACCACGCCAAATAGAGATCGGTTCGTCATCAGCGTCACTGAGAAGAGCGAGGATGAGGACCAATGAAGGTAAGAACAGTTTATTTATAATTACAACTTATTAGAAACACTTAAGGTATGAGCGGGTAGGCCGGTTTGTTTCATACTCGTTATATTTGGCTACTTCAACTTGTGCATAAATATTAAACGTAACAATATAGCACACTTCCTCATGAAGGCACTTGCCATAGGGTTCAGACAGCGAGAGCTATCTGAAATTATCTGCAAACAGATTGCTCTACAGAACAAAGCTTGCCGACTGTCTACCTTTTCAGCGAACAGGCTATAGACGACGTAAAAGGCAAAGAAGTTGAGCTGGTTGACAAACTCTGCAAAAAAAGTTGTTGAATCGTGTGGGTAGAAATACTTTTCCCGTTCTCGAGGCGGAAACAAGTTCTGAGCCCGTTTTGGTAGACGCCTTGTACGAGTACGACACGTTCTGCTGTAACGTAGACAAGTAATAAAAGCAGAGTTGTGCGGCCCTTTAGCTACCCGACGTAGTGCGTCGTGCATCATGTTGCTGCTCCGCTGGATTCTCAATACTGGCGCTGTTGCATTGCAAGAGGGGAGAGCAAAAACATGCATTGACGTCATCAGGGTGCTGGCGCCACAGTGCCACAAACCTGTCCAAACCTCAAAACGAAATTCGTGACGTCATCGGGGCACAGGAGTTTGGCCCCATGCTGTCGCAAACTTTTTCGTACATGCACGAAACGTAACTGGTGACATCAGGACACAGATTTTCCGGCGCGATGGTGTCTCAAACCTGTATCATGTGGAGTTACTGTTGGAAATAAGGTACATCGCATATCTATGTGACGGTATAAACAGAAGGTCGCAAATTATTGAATACCATCCATTAACATGTACGTATATAAAAATACACCTATTTATGAAAATGTATCGTATGCATTATTTAACTTAATGAAAAAATTATGTTGCAATCAAAAATATTTTTTTATCCCCGCGATTTACTTTCAATGAACAAAAATGAATATTAGAAATAAAAAAAAATATTTAACTGTACAAAAAAGTAAGTGTTTAAAAATAAATGATATTTAAAGAAATTTGTATATTGCAAAAAATAAGTTATGTTGCAAAAAGTAAGTAGTACTGCAAAAAGTAAGTTTTGCTGCCAAAAAGTAAGTTATGATACAAAAGCTATGTGCACAAAAATTGATGTTATGTTGCCACGGAGCGTCCCCCTGTTTATACAAGGAAGTGTAAGGCGTTAAAAGTTTTTCTCCCTTTACCTACTAATGGCATCTCAGTGCTTACGTTGGGGCAGAGGGGCAAAAAGGTTTCCTCTATTATCCTCTTAATGGCATTTCAATGTTTACCCTGGGACAGAAACATTTTAAGGGTTAAAAGGTTTTCTCCATTTACCTGTTAATGCTATTACAATGTTTACCTTGGGACAGGTGTTTCTTAGAGGTACAAAAGATTTTTTCCCTTCTGTTAATGTAATTCAGGGTGGATTGCTATGTTTTACCTTGGTAAAGATATTTCAAAGAATTTTCTTTTAAGTTGTAAGAATTAAAAGATCTTCTCCCCTTTTACCTGTTAATGGATTTTCATTGTTTACCTTGGGACAGGAATTTCATAGGGACCACCTTTCACATATTAATGGATTGCTCCAGCCCTTTCACTCCCTTTCTCTACCTAGGGCGTAGGGTGAAGACATACGCAGTAGAAAAAAAACATCCTGGTTGAAAACCAGGAGGGGCGGGGTTAAGGCGCATACAAAATGGGGAAAATCAATCTGATTGGTTGAAAACTAAGTGGACGTAGGCTATCGCTCATGGGCAGGAAAACCAAACTTGTGAAGTCACTGAAAAAGTGAAAGTCCTACGGTATGAAAACAGGTGGCGCGACTCATTATACAGCATATCTCGTGGCATTGAAGTGCATCGATCAACACCGCTTCTTTTCAGCGTTAATTCTTTAACGAGCCAGAAATAGTACCAACATGACTTCTTTCAGCAACAACATATCTTTCGTTGTCATCACTATAACCGGAGACGAGACAAAGGTAAGTGCAGAGCTAGCCTAAAAACCTAGTTATGAAATTACAATCATAGACAGAGGACGGTAAAAAAATGTATTGAGGGTATTCCGAAACGGACAGCATAGTAAGCTCGATGCCCGAAGATTCAAATCCTATCCAAAGAAGTTCTAAAGTTTTTACAGCTTTTTTAGCATTAGAAAACGACAATTTGTTTAAAAAATGAGCCTGGTTTTATCGGATATCAAAAAACTGCTAGGCCCTTTAACATGAGCGTGCTTAGGTTTGACCAAGTGAACCCCGATGTCATTTTAAAATCCGTGGAGTAAGTAATGTAGAGCAATAAGGAATTTTCGTTTGGGAGGGTCAGTGGTAATTTCTTGTATTTGGTCAAAGGGGGTGTCAGGTTCACGATACAAATACTGAAATGGCTTAGTAAAAACAAGGGGATCATCGAAATTAAGAACACGCTTAGCTAAAGCCATCGCAGCGTGTAAAACCAAAATTAAGGGGATGTAGATTATAAGTCCATAGTACAAAATCAAATTAAGCAGAAACAAAGGGATGTAGAGCTGTGTGAAGGCATAAGCAAATCCGATGGACCATTTACTATGAATGATGTGAAACTATTGAGATGACAATAAAAGGCTATTCTATCAATGCTTTTTGCTACCACAGCGGGTAAAATGTATTCTATAAATCCAAAAATTACAACGCTAACATGTTCATTTGATACTGCAAGATGGTCATTTTAATGAAATTGTGAACTTCCATGGCGCCATCAGGTGTAAATGCTATTGACGACAATGTAATTTCTCCTCAAATCATAAAAAAGTACACCGGTGCGACCTAAACTGTGTCAAGTGTCGCCAGCGGTGTACACCGTTGTTTAATAGGTATGTGAGATGCGACGTGTGTCATCCCAATTTCATTGGACAGCCCTGCTTTAATAATCATTTGATTAAGGAAAATTATTACCCTAAAATTTGTCTGTGGAGAAAGTCTGGCACTTTGAAAAACTCCTCACAAGTGCGGGGAATTTTTGTAGTACCTGTAAGATTTATGTGGTTGCTAACCATGAGTGCTGCATTTAGCCATACAATTCTCCAAGTTTGGAAAAAATTATATATTCACGTTCATAGATTTCGAGTGTTCGTTTAACACTCCTTATTCCGCTAAAGCGGATGTTATGATCATGTTTCAAACTTGTACATGCTGTATCAAGCTTTCAGCTTGTGAATTGACGAGCCTCACAAGATGACTTGCACGCAGTGTGGTGTCAAAGAATGAGTGTTTGATAAGGACCCAGTGGAATAGTTATTTGATCACATCACATAACCGGGTTCGAATCCCGGATTATTGTCGCCGTAGTGCATAACTTGAAATCCTTTCACCGGAGATTCTTGCTAAAGTACATGATGGGCAGTCTAAATTGGCACCAAAGCTCATCATGAACGGGAATAACATTTACAGAATGAAATGTGGCGGTGTGACATTTCTGAACACACCGAACTTCTTTCCTATGCCATTGTCACGTTTTTCAAAGACCGTTCAACTTCTCCAATGCAAAGGTTCTTTCCTTTTCTATTCAACGCTAAGGAAAAAGAAACATTTATTGGTACTGTACCGGATCAGAAATATTACTGTCCGAATGGCATGAGTGTAAATGCCCGAAAGACTTTCGAACAGTGGCATAATGAGGTGTCCCAATATTACATCTTTGATATTGGATAAGAAATGGTAGCTTACTACAAAATGATCTATTTCCCTTGAGCCTAGAAGTTTCAAAATTTAGGAAACAATTCATTGACATGAATGATATTTACTCGTTTAGAGAATGCGTCACCATTGAGCAGGCATGCACGAACGTGTACCGGAAGCGATTAAGGCCCCAAAATACATTCTCGCTAATGTCAGGAGATGCGTACCGCTTAGTTGATTAGCAATTCCGAATAGCATGTATTTTGCTCAGTTGGGTGAAACAGCAACTATGTGTCACGCATTCAAATGCAGGGAAATCAAAATTTTAGGCCATAAATTGGACGGATACAAGGTAGACAAACGTGTCTATTTCTTTCACGGGTGTTTCTACCATTCTGCACATGATGTTACCCGAATAAGCATTCATTGCTATACTGCGCACGTAATGAAACCATGACCTCCAGATATGAGGACACCGTAAAGGTCACGAAGATGTTGAGCAATGCTAGCTACCATGTGACTGAAATGTGGGAATGTGAGTTGAGTGGCATGACAAGGCTGAACGGACCATAAAAGAGTTTTTCAAATTATTTCCTTACTCCGAACCTCTCGATTCCCGAGATACCTTCTTATAAATTTGTACGACAACGTTTACTAGAGGAATGAATGATCCATGTATATGAAATAGGGGAATATAGCATGACAGGTTATGATCCCGCGGCTGGTGAAAAGGGCCTTTTTCGGACTATTTTGTTTCTTTTCTGAAAATTAAAACCCAAAGTCTCCGGTTGGCCCAAAGACTGCGATACTCCTGCCAGGAAAAATGAGTAGAACGATTTTTGGAAAAGGAAGACGTTGCACTGGATAAAGATGTCATTGAAAGCAATCCTGATAGGCGAGTGTTGGCAAAACTCATGTTTCACTCCTTTTGGGGGAATTGTGGGTAACTAGATAATATATCCATTTGTGTGCTTGCGAAAGATTATTCTAGGCTCATTGATCTTCTTAATGACCCAGGTGCAGAGGCACAGTCTTACTTGCCTGCAACAGAGAAGGGGATGTATGTGGTATGGTGGCATAGTGAACAGAATCCAAAATTAAATTCTACAATCAATACGGTTACAGGAGCATATATCAACGGCCATGGCAAGATTACAGTTATATTTGCATCTTAGGAGATTGGGTGAACGCGTGCCTTATTTCGGCACAGATTCTGTTATTGTCATGTACAGACTGGGGAAGTGGATGCCACCCAGGGGACCATTTGTGGACTGTATAACATGAGATAGAGAATTACAGTAAGGATGCTTATATTTCCATGTGCATCTACCGACACAAAGAAGTTACTGTTGTGGACCTGATATCGTCCATGTTGCGTGCTAGCTGTGAAGGTGATTGTGATAGGGACTATGCCACCGCCTGCCTAGCCCAAACTCTTCCTCAAACAGGTGGCTCACAAGGCATGCACCGGGTTCGTACCATGTCGGACAGAAAGGGATCTGTGCTCTTGCCAATACCGCCAAGGTTCCTCCTGATCAGTACGGGATCGTCAAGCTTGTGAGGTCATGTCATGACAGTGAATAGAATCAAAGCACGGAAAGCGGGAAGTGAAAGAAGTCAAACAAAAATTTAGAAGCCTCTGTGTCGGTTGCATAGTCCACACGATAGCAGGAGCTAAGGTGGCTAACTGGCTTCCCTTTTTTTCCCCCATTTTTTTTAGGGGCGACCTCACAGTGGCCAACCCCGGTGGGGTTCGGCCGCAGAGGCTACATCGCCTCCCATGCAGTTAGTACCTAAACATGACCTGCGACAGCCTATACCTGGTCAATAGCGCATGGTATCAGTGGTGCCATCTGGTTTATTGAGCTTTAACATATTTACATTCTAACGCCGCTGTGGTGTGTTTATTTACAAGAATATTTACATGATAGCGCCATTGTGGCGTGCGTTAAACTAAAGACATTCCTCTCTTCCTCTGTGGCGAGCTAAATTAAGCGATGGCGGGTTGACGCTACATTTACCATACAGGCTAAGTGTGGGGAGAAGACGCTCTCTGTCTGCAAAATTAAAGTCGTCGCCCTCAATTCCGGCAACATGAAAATTGTAAATTCTGAAGTCAACAGTACACCGTTTTGTGCGACAATACAATAGCAATGTCGGTGATACTGAAAGGCACCCAGATTTCAAAAATATTTTTGGTTGCAGTACTTACTGCGTCTTTGGTGAAAACCTATAGGACGGTGGTCAACAAAAGTGTACAGGCTGAAAACTGATTCGTACCCTTACTGCTATAAAAGGAGGCCATTCATCAGTCCTTTCGGCAGTGCCTACGTCACAATGTCTACAAGTCATCACTTCCAGAAATTTAATTTCCCATGTACCATGCTAATTGCAGTTCCTTCGCGCTGTGGTAAATAAATATTTGTGAAACTTTTTTTTTTTTACTAAGTAATCAAATATTTGAGAAATATGTTGTATTGTCATCCACCGGAATGTTCTCCTAAACCAAACCCATGCTTCGTGACCCACGCGGCATACCGTATTTGGAGGCTGTTTGCGAGGGTTGCTTGGTCATTTTAGAAGATTCAATGTACGAAGCAGACAGTCAAAGCGTGTCAAATTCTTTCGAGTTTCACATCCCAAAATTTTGGGTTTATTTTCATACTATAAAATGTGGTTCGAAAGATATTTCGAACTATATTTCTAAACGCAAATTATATTGTCTTATTTAAAAATAATAGATATAATGCAAATTGATGTCAACAGAGCGAGCCAAAAAACTCTGGGTTTCTATTAGGAAGGCTGGAGAAAATTTCCATGGATATCTAGTGCTTCATTGCTCGCAATCAATACAGATATTGAACTGGCATCCTACCGGGATAAATGCTTTCTTATTTTATACCCAATTAAAAGCTATATCAGTACGGATATTGCTTTTGTTGATCACATTCTAAAGGTTTTATCACCGGCCCTGATTCAGAATATGGACAATTTTTCCCCTGCCGAGAATTTAAATAAACGAGCATCGACCACTTTCTGTCATTTTTGTTCAGACACAAGCAGGATGAGTATTGATAAACTCTGATAAAGACTACTAGCTAAGGTCAAGCCCGCTTTGGGAGAAAAACTGTTGAAAAGAGCTTACTCTAAGCTAATACACAACATTTCCCAGTGTGTAGTTAACGTGTGCAGAGGTCATATTTAATATACCTATAAAATGTTTCGTGCTGTTAATGAAACAAAAATTTGCTGTAGAAGGTTAATTAACAAAAGATTTCCCTTAAAGAAAAATTAAAGCTTCTTGTACAGAAAGGCTGCTTTTTACCCGCATTTCTACTTCCAATACTGATTTCACTGGGCAGTGCACTCGTTTCAAAATTGGCTTAAATTGCTGAATGAATATTACGGTAAGCAAATTATTGCACCTTCACAGCCAAAAGCTGTCTAAAAACTTCGTTTCGAAGACAAATCAATTACTCAATTAATCAGAGAAACAAATAAAGTGCTCCGTTCACATTTGGCAGCTCCCAAAAAGTGGCGTATGATAAAATATAATTTGGAAAAATATTTCGATGTTATGTCACAAATAAGAGAACTGCACTTTACCAATAATGATGATATGTACCAAGAAATGTACCAAAAAGCACCGAAACAACAAAGAAAAAGGTAATTAAAGGCAGTTGCCGGTAAAAAAAAAAAAAAAGATCACTTCTTCCTATAACCTTCGCAGACAATTGTGGGAACCGCTGTATAAGTAAAATATGAAGGAATGGAACGTATTGAAATTTTTTCATATAAAGCTGGACCACTACACGGGATTTTTTAAGTGTTTAATGCCTCTTTTAACTACTGAGGCATCATGGGCGATGGACACTGATGATACATGAGATGGAATGATAAATTGGGAAAGAATATGTTTTTAAGGAAGGAAATGTTCCAGGCCTACGTTTAGGGTACCTCTTTGGCGTTTGCCATTTATGAGCTGAGGAAAACCTGAAGAAAAACATTCAGAGAGGATGGTCGTGATATGAATCGAACCTTAGATCTGCCGCTCACGAGTCCGCGCCTTAACGACCTAGGCCACCCGTGGCTAAGCGGGCTTTTGTACAGCGGACAAACTTCGCAAGTTCAGGGGTATACCAAAATCTAACATCAATTTCTTTCTTTTCGAACCCAGGATAGTAAGGTTTTTTTTTTTTTTTTTCACAAGTAGGCACGGAAATCACATAAGCGTTTCAATATATATTTTCTATCGCGTTCTCAAAGTGCTGCAAACCGATAAGGGACCAAGTTCATTAACAGAACCTTTAAAACATTTTTATCTTAACATAACGTAAAATATTACACTGCAAAAAAATAATGTCAGAGCCAGCGTAGTAGATCGCTTCAATAGGACCTTAAATGTAAAAATGTGTTAAATATTTAACGCATAAAAACACCTATAGATACGTAGAAGTTCTTCCTACATGTTTACAGTACTACATTGTTCCTTTCACAGGTCCATAAAAAAGGCTCCAAAGGAAGTCAATGACGGCAACATTTTGTAGGTGTACGAAAATCTTTATGGTTAGAATGGCCGCGTGCCAAGGCTCGTAAACTTAAATTAATGTTGCATATCATGTGCGCATATCTAAGGAGAAAATTAAGTTTACTAAGGGGTGCGAACAAAACTGGACAGATGCAAATTTTAAATTTACAACATTATGCAGGGTGACCCGCTATGTATAAATTAAAGGATATAGATGTGAAGCCATAGATGGCATCTTTTACTCTGAGGAGCTACAAAAGATTGCTCTTCTGAAATCTTTCAAAATAGACATAATATTCGACACTAGAAGCCGTGGTCGCAATAAGGCAATTTTTGGTTAAGTGGAGAGGTTATTCAAACAAGTTTAATTCGTGGGTTCTGGCTTCAGTTATTGATTCAGTATGATTAAAACTACGCCGTTTTCCTTCACCCTCGTGATTAATGCATCCATGAATCATTTCACCGACAATACAACTTCTAGATTTTCAAACATCTTGCCTTAGAGAATAATGCTGGAAGGAGAGTGGGAAGTAGCACTGCAAAAGTTTAGGTACCCATGAAATTCTATAACGTAACAAAACACGATAATCAAATCATTGGAACCATGCATAATATGACTACTCGGCTGACACATTCCTAATTTAACTTATAATTGGCCTATGGTATGGTGCACAGTTCTAAAGATTTGCTACACTCTCCAGTAATGCTGCAATGCAGGCAAAAATACTGCCAGCATTAATGCCAAACTACAGTTTGGCGTTAATGCCAAGTCTGGCTCTAGAAATGATGACAAAGCCCAAGCTTGGTTCTAGAAAGCCTCTTACTTAGCCAACAAACGCACCTACCACTTCTACAGAAACGACGTCGAATTAAAATAGCCATCTCGTACACCTTTTGGCTTTGTCACCCTCTCTGGCCAAATGATGGGAACTCTGTACCAACGTTGTAGATCAGGAAATTGGTAAACATGGGATTTCCCTTACGAGATGTTGATTTATTGTAATCTTATAGTATCACAAATGTTGAGCAATACATTTGTGAAAGTCATTGAAAGCGTCCCTATAGGGTATGAAAAAAGCGACAACATCTGCATTGTTCTTCTCTCCCCTTAATTGGGTATCTTTGAAGCAAGAGGATTTTAAAATTGTAAATCAAGATTTACGGTTACAGTGATTTCTTGCCATTTGTATACGGACTTTCCTCTACTGTAGTTCTAACCTGTCGTCCAAACAGTCATAATGAATCTGCACACTGTCACCAGATATTTCTTAAATCTGATTGGAGAAGCATTAGACCATCAAGATTTTCTTTTGTACTAGGCGAAACGTTATCAAAACGGTACCGGCTTGTTCTCTGCTCTTAGTTGACTTTTCAGAGCCGTGTTGCCATTTTTCAAGAGCGGTGTAAAAGCTGTCGATAAAGAGGCGTTGTAAACGGGCGACATTAGCACTGCCGTTAAAGGCTAGACTGAAGGAGGCGGAATATAATATGAAAAAGAAAGCGAATCTAAAGATATACTCTATGCTAGGCTCTGAAAACAAGCCTCTTTTAAATTGCCCGACAGGAAAGCAGAGCAAACCGTGCAATACTAAACGAAGACGAAGGGTGCAAGACATATTTTCATACTGGTTAGCAAGATTCCGACGAATCAGTGCTGCACATGAGTTCAGGACTAGACATCTTCAAAGACTTTCTCAGTCAAATGAACGTGGTAGAGCGTCGTTTCATTTGCCTAATTCCCCAAAATACTGTTATGAGTGTTCTTTCGAATAGATGATGTCGAAGGGAAATACGTTGAAAAATGACGATCAGGTTATCTTTGTCATAATACACTAAACTAGTTTTAACACCTAGAAGTATCAACAATGTCATCGTTTCCGTTTCCGTGCCTCAGCCAGTCTAACCCTATAGAGCGTTATTGAAAAGCTGCTCAATTATTCGAAATATGTCATGAACACCGGTGTCCTCGCTCTGGAAACAGACACGGGAGTAATCATGGAGTTCGACCAATCAAGGAATTAAATGGAGTGACTGCTATACCAAAGGAATCAAATTTGTACAGCTGATGGTAAATCTTTCCAATGCACTCTTTAATCATGAGAATCTGCCCTTGAACAACGTGAACGTCACCACGAAACTCACACCTTCTTCGCCCAATGTTCGTCTCTTTGGAGACATAAAGAACTTTAAAGGCTACACGAAATTCAATTTGCTAGGTTGTTTTTGAAAGCTGTGAGACTATCGCCAGCCTCAGGCTTGCATATCATGCAATGTTAGCAAAGAGTAATGTTCACCATCGCAAAGATATCGAATTTCACGCTCTCAACATTCATAAAGAAGTTAGTACCATGACTTTCAACGACGTTTTCATAGCTCAAATGCTCAGAAGAGTTATTGTGGCCATGGTTACCGATTAGTCATATAACAAAAATCCGTACAATTTATAACACTTTAAAATAAATTCCTTTCAAATGTATGTAAACGGTCAGCCTTTTTATTGACAACCGGTGTCCTGATTACGTCACTAGTTTTGTTTTGTGCATCTCCGAACAGGTTTGTGACACCGTGGCGCCAGAATACCTGAGCCCTAATGTCACAAGTTTCGTTTTGTGCAGGTTTGGCAGTTTTGCGATACCGTGGCTCCAGCGCCTGATGCAGGTTTTCGCCCTCCCCTCTTGCAAAGCACCAGCGCCAGTACTGAGAAACTAGTCGAGTAGGCAACATGATCCACTACGCTCTACGTCAACTAACTGAAGTGTCGCATAACTCTGATTTTGTTACCATGTCTACGCTGCAGCAGAACGTGTCGTACATTATGCAAAGCGTCCGGACCATCTCCACCAAGAACGGACCCAGAATAATTGTTCGCCTCGAGAACGGGAAATAATTATTTATAATAACACGATTTAACAACCTTTCTGCAGAGGTTGTTAAATCAATTCCGTTACCTTTTACATCGTGTACCAAGGAGAGGAGGTTCTCAGAAACGACTACCGGAGGCACGTCGTAAAATTTACACGCACAAACATGGCGTGCAAAACAGACCCCGTGGTGACAATATCACTTCCTTTTGAAACTCAAAACTACGGGGGGACAACAACATGATCTCCACCGAAATCTTGGTGAGGGTCGTCAACAGCTCCGAGATGTTTGCTTTCAAAATTATTTCACTACTGGTTCGGTTACCGCCTCCACCCTAGATCAGGTCGGAGGGGTGTATCTCATCGTCCATTCAGTTGGCCCAGGAACACCTCAACACTCACATGCTACTGACCACACCCTTCGAGGATCGAATCGAAAGCAGCAGCGACGAAAATGGTGCTTGTGTAACCAAAATAACATTGCGCATATTTTAAATTTATTTTTGTGCGTGATTTTTTTTTTTTGTAGAGTGTTTTTGCTCATTGTGCAGAATAGCAAAACCATTTTGTAATTAACGTGTATAATTATATATAACAATTGCTTACAAAAGAGTGTATGTTTTTGCAATTTTAAAAACTTTAATTCCCCCATTTTGTAATTAATATTTTGCATAATTATATGTATAAATTTTGTAATTAATATTTTGTAGAATTATATGTATAAAATTTCCATAATTTTATAATTAATATTTAGTATATTCAATAAAATAAATCCGGACCTAGCAGACTCTTGCTGGCTGCTGTGTGCGACACTGTTGGTGCTAATCCACTGGTGGTGCTAACTGCAGAAGCCTCTAAGCCTGTTAGGACACTATTCAACAAGAATACAATCACCATAATTGGCAAGGTATGTGAAGAAAGTCACATAAAATTGAAATGCAGACTAGCTCGAAATCAAATAGAACTGAATGATATTGATGTCTTTTATTAGAAAGCAGTTTCATAATTTAAGAATAAACAAAGATATACGTACATTAAGAAAATTACATTCCTATTGTAAGAGTTAGGTCAACTTCAAAGGTTCAAGGAAAATGTTCAGAAAAAAATAATTAAATTTTTATTATTTGTGTTTCAAAATTGTAAAAGAAAATCGTGTTCTAATCTATTGAAATGGTATTCTAACAAAACAGTGTTCGATCCATAAAGGGAAACTAAAAATGTAGAGAAAGATGTGTTGGCAGGTTTGTTTAAATTCTGAATTTTTGTGTATTATTTTTAATTGCGACAAACTTTTAGGTCGTGCTCCATATTACACATAAAGCTGACTCTACACTTCTTTTTTTTTTTTAATGTTTATGCTCGTTACAACAGCGTCATCCTTCCGTTTATTCCGAGCTTCGCCAATTAATACCAACTTCTTCTAGTATATTAGAATGGATAGCTAATACACAAGAGCGATGGCGTACAAGCTGTCAACATCTTCTGCCACAGAGAAGTATACAGCACATTCTACGGCTGGCTAGTATTGTTATTTGTAGTATAAATAAATAGAACAAGTTTCCCTATTCTTTCTCTGCAGTATTATTGGTTTAGATCTCCCCTAAAGAAGTTCTATGGGGAATCCACAACCATAATGTGTTACACTGCAACATTTCCTGCAAAAGCTGTTTTTCTCTTTGTCTATTAATCCCTAGTTCAAAATAAATAAGGACTTATGATAACTTACTGAAGATTAAGAAAGTTTATGAAAGTGTTGTCTGATTTCAGGAATCATCGCAGTGTGCTGGGCGTCTGCTACGCTGGTTGGCTTCCTACCATTATTTGGCTGGTACGAAGCGAAGAAGGCGATTGTAGCCGGGCGTCTGGAGTGCTACTTCACCAAAGTGATGGACTACGACTACCTCGTGTTCCTCTACTTCGCAACCATTATTGCTCCAGCGTTGCTTTTGGCAGCTTTCTATGCTCATATTTACCAGGTGGTCGTTAAACAGGTATCACATTTTTCATTACTGTAGTATTGTGCGCATACTAACTGATTCCGCAATAGAAGAATGAATGAATGAACGAGTGTATTTTATTCCAATTAACATAATACTAATAATTTTGCAACTTTCGCAGGAGTCCACCATGCCTTCATAATGCACAAAAAGTACATACTTAAATAAATAAGTCACACCTCCATTATTTAGCGCATTTAAAATAACCTTAAAAATTATAATAATAAGCTTAATATACACTTCTAAAATATAGAGTCCCTTCCCCCTTGCCAGTGGAATAAGTAAACACAATGCATACATTTTTTAAATTCAGTTTAGTTCCCTTCGACCCTCCCTCCGGTTTTCAGCCTTTTCAGGTCTGAGTTGTCTCACTTTCGACATGAATTTGCCTCCTGCTCCTCATCCTTGCCTGCCATCAGAGCCGAGAAAGCTCCTTTTCCCTCTGTTAGTAAAGGAAGGCGGCAGACACTTTTACTCAAACCTGTGTTGCTACAGTGCGCTAGAATGTGGGACCAGGATTCTTGCTTTCTGCCGCCGTGCTCCAAGCCTAAACCACGCGAGTCCCTGTTTAATGAACCTCATCCCTAGCCATACCCACTTTAAATTTCAAGTGGCAGCTCTTCTTTTTTTATGTTTATATTTTTAAGAGAATGCAATTGTTATATATGTACACCGAGGGTGCCAAAAATGTATACACACTTTCATAGTAGATATCTATTTAATATATATCAAAGTTAAACCGAAAAACAACAGTAATGTGTAGTATGATGTTCTTTAAACTGATGTAACTCACATACATTATGATAGCGTTGCTACGTGACAGGTAAATCAACAATGAACAAATGAAGCCAAGATTATCGTATGATGTTCTGTAAACAGATGTGACTCACATTATGTTATGCTAGCGTTGCTTACAAAATGGAACCAAGATGATCGTTTGAACAGCGGAAAGCAATTTTGAAGTGATATTGGAAAACCGAGAATGTTATTGAAGTTCAAAGGCAATGGAGACGTGTGTACAGAACAGAACCTCCAACGCGAGTAACAATTGCAAGCATTTGAGACAAATTTGAGACTCATGGTACCGTATGGGATGTTCACAAAGACAGATCTGGGACACCTCGCACAGCAACAACAGCACCGGATCCAAGGCACTGGATAGGACGAAGAGGCCCGATTGAGTCTCCGCCGCGTTCTCCGGATCTAACTCCATTGGACTTCTACCTATGGGGAACTCTTAAGGATGTTGTATACCGTAGAAAACCAGCTACACTGGCAGCACTTCCGGAAGAAATTGAAACGGCATGAGCTGCAATCGCTGAGGACACTTTCGCAAACGTTACTCAATCAGTAGTTCAATGCACTCCGAACATTGCCCAACGTACGTCGATGGTGGTCATTTTGAGCAACTGTTGTAACTGTAAAAGTCTAAGGAGATTAGTGTTCATCATTTTGTGTGTGTGTGAATTCAGTTTTTGTTATGCTTGCTTGAAGTACGAGCATGTGTACTTTTTTTGCCGTGTGTGTATATTCTTGACTTGAATTCAAGTATTTCACAAGGCAATTCGTAACATGAAAAAAAAAAAAAATATCGAAATATCGAAAAATATGTTTGAATTTATCATTTTTGAGCACTGACTTCTTCTTATTGTGTTTAACTTTAACTATTTTGGTTTTGGTTTCAACAGAAACTTTTTCAAACAGTAACAGAGAACTATTCTAAAACAATTATTATAGTTCACTCATAACCCTTAGTTATTTCTTTTATTTTCTAGTTAATATATTTGAATTCATTATCAGATTTTAATGAAGGTAAATCATCCTTGGAACAGAGTCATTTGAACAATCTGTGAACCAAAGTTTACATACCTCTCTATCACGAATAAGAATATTTCAGATATTCCTTATATTCCTTTTTTCTTTATTTTTGCCATTTCAAAATGCAATTGGAGGACTCATATTTTGAGAATATATAAACCTGGTATAATGTAAACCTTCAGGAGCCACTCGTTCTAAAAATATATAATAAGTTCTATCAATTTATCTGCTCATTCACTTTATTTTTGGTCGTCCTGGTGGTGTAGTGATAACCGTACTTGCCTGTTTGACACAAGATCGCGGGTTTAATCCAAGCCAAGACCGATGGGTTTTTGGGGTTAAAAATTCTAAGTATGACTTCGGAAGGGAAATAAAGCCGTGTCGCAGATTTACGGCATGTTTTTACCTCAAGCCTGAAAGAAGAGGCCTCTGAACAAAATGTGTCGGCCGTTTCAAGCCCTGAAATGAATGGGTCGCTGATGATCTGAGATGTTAAAGAGCGTCAGTAAATAAATTGTCGGTCCTGATGGTGTAGTGGTAATCATGCTTGCCTCCTAAATATAAGATCGAGGGTTCACACCCGGACAGGATCGATGGATTTTTTTTTTTTTTGTGCGAAAAAATCCTCCTTCGGAAGGGAAGTAAAGCCGTGGATCCTGTGTCGTATATTTACGGCACCAAAAAAAAAAAAGTCAAGCCTGAAAGAACCGCTTCACGCCCAGAATTGAATGGGGCGCTGATGACCTGAAATGTGAAAGAGCGTCCATAAATAAACCAAATCAAAACAAAAGTAAATAAATAAAATCAACAACTTTCCTTCTTCTTTTCTTTCTTTCGTTCTTTCTTTTTTCTTTTCTTTCTTTCTCTCTCTCTCTCTCTCTCTCTCTCTCTCTCTCTCTCTTTTACTGCATTCACATTGCCTTGTTTTGTTTTTGCACGATGCTGAGATATGTTGTATTTAGCGTTGCTGTTTAAATGTCAGTAAGTTAAACATACCGCATATGACAGGTAATTAGAGTGCTCTAAGTAAAATTGTGTGTGTGATTTTTTTTATTCGCTCTTTAGAACTAACCCACTACATAAACGTGCATTTGAATTGGGCAATATTAAAATCGTGTATAATGTTTGCCGACGTTCAATCATTGTTTTGAGCTTTGAATATTCAACCCATAAACTACCATTAAGCGCATATCTATATTTTTAATTAATAAATCCTATAAATTGAAAACATTAAATATAATATACATCATGCAAAAAAGTGTATGCTATACGGTGTTAGATGTGTAACAAAACGTCGTTGTTTTTTCAAACTGTTTCCTCATTTCCATTATAATGCATTTACCACATATGAATAGCGATATAATATTGTTCCTTTTATTTTTTGCCATCCATTTAATAATTTCAGCATTTTCTCAGTCTCGTGTTTTTTTTTTTTTTTTTTTTTTTATTATGATGCAGTTATATCCTATTTTCAAGCACTTGAATTGCATAAACCAAGTTATTTCCATCATAGTCTTTTATGTTATTACTTATTGTCGCTTTGATTGCAGTGGTCTTTTCGCGACGTCTGTAGATTGGACGTGAAATCTGTAGTTGTGAATGAAGTGAAATGAATTAATGTTGCCACAAATGAGCTCTTAGTCCTTGGCGTCTGGTATTCGTCTTCTCAGGGTAAGGTTAAATCTCCGAAGAAAGAAAAATAAATTGCCTAACAGCTTGACCTGACTGGGATTCGAGCGTAAGGCCTCTGGGTTAATGTCAATACACTTATCACACTCTCTACACTCCACACCTCAACAGTGAGTCAGCACCATAAATAACACTATTACACTCGAACATGTGATATGAGGAAGAAAGAGATAAGTAACATCAAAGTATTAAAATGAAGAAATTGTAATATATTGCTACTTTAATACTACAACTAGGTAACTGCACTTTTGCGTGAAAATGAGCGCTCTACATTTCCTAAATGTTTGGGGTTATGTTTTTCATATGCTATAACTAGATAAATGATATTTTGCTTAATATTGCATTTTGATTGTAAAAATATGTATTATCCAAACAGCTAGCATTTGTAAAGCTACAGTTAGGTATCTTCACTTACCTACTTGTAGCACCACTGCTAGGCGACTACAGTTGTCCAGTTACAGCACATAAGAATTTATCACCTATCAATGTAGAGATAAATGCCAGAGAGATGAAACATTCTTGTCATCTCAGGGAGTTTGTACTCCAGTAACTTCAATGAAACCACGTGTTTTCAACAATGAAGACTAAGATGCACTGAATAAGAACATGAAGATAGTTTTTTTTTTCCCTCCCGCTTTGTTTTATTTACGAACGCTCTTTAACATCTCAGATCATCAGCGTCCCATTCAATTCAGGACGTGAAACGACCAACAAATTTTGCCCAGAGACCTCTTCTTTTAGACTTGAGGTTGTTTTTCGTGCCGTAAATGTACGACACGGGACCCACGGCTTTACCTCCCTTTCGAAGGAAGCCATACTTAGGATTTTTAGATTTTTACGCCCGAAAAAAGCCTTCGGTCCTTGTCGGGATCGAACCCGCGATCTTGAGTTTAGGAGTAGAGTATGGTTACCACTATACCACCAGAACCGACTAAGTTCATTAATAAACTTACTTATTGCATTCATCTTTTTAATGTTATTAATTGGAGATTTGAATGGATGAAATTGTCATTTTGACAAGTAAGTTTGATGATAAAACTGTTACCCTTGCATTAGAGTATTATAACATAATTCCCTCATCTACTCAGTATATCAGCTGTTGTGAGATAAATATCTGTGGAATCCATTTCACAATAAAATTTGGCACATAACACTTCATTTAAGAAGAAATGTTGATTTATTTCAAAATGTAACACTATACCTTCATCCATTCGATCATTGAATTCCTTAATATGAAGTAGTTATCTACTAAGTTATATAAATATACATTTGTGAAACAAACAGGCATTTAAGTTAGTCATGACTTTATGTTTTTGAGAACATAATTTTACAATATGCACTTTAAACAAAAGATTTAAAGATGCCTTCGATCGCCTCCGTGGTAGTATTTGCGGACGCCCTGGGTCAGGTCAAGATATCTGGGTAAGATTTTTTTGGGGGAGTTATTCCTTGCCCTGAGAAAGTGAATATCAGATAGCTTTAATGACTCTTTATTTTATTTAAGCCATCATAAGTTACCTAAACAATCAAGAATCCATTTTATAATTCTATATTAATACTTCTAATTTCCAAACAGACAGTAAAATTAACTTCCTGTAAAATTATAAAATTGGCAGCAACGTAATTGTACCTTGTTAGTATTAAGGTAGCAATTTAATATGCACAGCTTGTATTTGTGATTTTCATCAACTTATGTGAAGGTAGCGACCTTAAAATTTGTTCAAATAAAATAAAAATTTAAGGGGGAACTTTTTTTCACAAAAACAATTTATGGGATGATATCTCATTAAAAATTTGAACTCCATTTTTATGATGCACCCTACCGTC
This sequence comes from Metallyticus violacea, assembly GCA_030762175.1. Lineage (NCBI taxonomy): Eukaryota > Metazoa > Arthropoda > Insecta > Mantodea > Metallyticidae > Metallyticus > Metallyticus violacea. The sequence continues at coordinate 31,797,868 of CM060841.1, read as the reverse complement.
CACGCACTTAGTTTAATGGCATTATATTTTCACATCGTAAAGGTGATCCGACTTTTTGAAACTTCAATATCGGTTGTTTTAAGAATTAAGTAAAAGCTAACCATCGGAATGAGATTAGGGCTTATCTCCCTTTATTGCACCTTTAATGAAATCTCGGCCGAAACGCATATTCACCAAGACATGGTTCTTGCACCGTAGTAATGCAAAGCATGACGTTATAAACGTTTAGACGTTTATTCTGGGGGACTAGAAAATATTAATTAAAAAATAATAAAGAATAGTTTTAAAAAATAAACCATAATTCTTGAAAAATTAACTACCTTTTTAATTGTTAGTTTAAAATATAATTTACAATTTTATATAAAATAAATAAAAGTTATAATTTTTTCAACGAGAATGGCAAACCGAATTATTAGACTTTTTCAACAATTTAAATGAATCAACAATAAAATTGTTCTGTGAGAAACAGGACAATTAAAATCAGATTACATTATATAACATTAAAAATAATTTAGGTTTAGTGTGCACTCTGAAGCGGTTAGTGTCGACGTCGAGTGCCCCTGGTTGGACACCAATTTTGAAGCGGTTCGTTGTCGGGGCCTCACATTCCAAAGCCAATTTTTGAAGCGGTCTGGTAAATTGATTAATGATCGCTTCGGTGTTGTTGCTCATGCTTCAATAACAATTTCTTAGGGTGATATTCTGCTATTTTGTTGATTCGTACTCACAAGGTACATGTCAATGCATCTCATATCGAAACGTACCTCATAAAGTTGTCTGTGTCACCTATATGCTATAAGAAGTCCATGTTCTAAAAATGAGCTGCTGTTTTCAACTGCAAGTACCGGAAATCGAAACTGGAAAATGTCGGGTCGGAGTAGGACATCCCTTAACTGCAGCCCGGGTTCCGGATGCGCGGAGACGATCGACCGTCCCTGTAAGTGTCTTACAAGGACGAAAGCAAAACAAAAGTGACTGGTGTTGTGATTAAACACAAGTTCTTTCGGCACTATGCACAGCAAATAATCCATTTTCACATTCTTCACATTTTTCACACTTGTTTGTAAACAGAATTTAAAAAGTACAATGAACTCGAGGGGTCGCACTGTTGTATGTTGGGTTGCGAACCATGAATATTTAATCAAGTCCCGGAACCGCGACCAAGAAATTAGGTAATGAATAAATGACTGCATTTTTAAAATACTGTCCAGCTGAAAAACCTCGAAATTAATGTTCTCATTGACTGTCAAAATTTCAGTTACACGACGATGAAGAGATTTCCAGTGCCGGAAGAAAAACTTATACATAGGTTGAAGTTTCCCCGTAATTCCGGGAGGAATCTGCAGAATTTAATTGGTGTTTCCAGGAGGAATATCTTGAAGACGTGTAGTGTCATTATAACTCTCCACGAATCAAAAAGAAGAGCACGATTATTTTCAGATCAGGGAAAAAAAGGTCTCATTAAACCAGGATCTCAGCTGGTTTTTTCCTATTTTTCCCGATTTCGTTGTTTTCACAATTAAATTTTCCACCTTAAGCATCTGCCGTGAAACTTTAGGCCCGAAACTGCCTGTATTATCCTGCAGTTTGACAAATAGATACATTCATACTAACAGTGGGCATAATAGTGTAAGAATGGGTTAGCGCACTAACATATTGTGCAACAGCTTGAACATGTTTCTCCCCAACAAAAGATAAAGTCCTTTTTGCTCTCATTTCGTGCTCGAAACCACACTGACCAGTGTTGTAAATACAGGAAGAGGGTTTTCAAAAAGCTTTCTGCCACTTTGTCTTTTTCATCTTCTTTCTTGCCCTTGAAACGATTTTGTATTCTTTTAATTTTATGAATCATTTTGAAACGACAGACCCAAGAAGAGGATACGCTAAAATTTATTCTTCCAAATAAATAGTTTTTTGAAAGGTCCAAGGACCAGAGCTTCAAATCTTCATCAGTTAAGTTTTTCTTTGTTCTTCTTGCTTCTACAAAGCGAGCAAATAATATATCATACACTGTTATAAATGCAGAAGGGGGATAATTTATAAGTCTTTAAAGAAACAAGGTAACTGAGCCTAGGTTAATGTGTATATTCGTGACAGGTAGAGCCCATAAACAAAGTCTGTTTTATTGCCGCTTCCATTGTGTCCCAACCGGCTTACTTTGAGTAGGTAACAGTTGCTTCGCCACTTTTTTTTTTCAAAGTCGTTGATAATTAAGTGATAGAAATTCTCTATCTTGCCGCATCAATTATGTTTTAGCTTGAGCCAATTGTAGTCTAGGATTTGACAACAGACATGCTCCACGTGCAGTGATGTTGAATGGCTGCTATAGTCGCCAGTTTTCCTCAGAGCCTTTGATATTTATTGAATGACGACAGAGTTTCTCGGTCTTACCAAACCAATAATATTTTACCTTCAGCCAGTAAGTCTAGGATTAACAGCAGAAAAACCTGTTATGCACATGAATACGAAAGACTGTCGGCCTTCAGGGTTGTACAGTTTCTTCTCTACAGTGTCATATTATGTTCCCTACATGTTCCAAGAATTTGTCAATTAATTTAGTGTACTTTCAGTTAAAAACAGCAACTCATTTATGGGACATTAACATTTTACAGCACATAGATAACACAGGAAAATTGTTGAGGTATGTTCCGATTGGAGTGTATTGAACGTTCCTCATCAATTTCGAATCCCGGCCGTGACCCGAATTTTTTTAAGTTTGATTCTTCATTTTCAGTACAGAACAATTTTTCCTTTCCTTCGCGGAAGCGCTCCACGTACAGTTGGCCGCAGTCGGGTGAGTTCTACTGTTCTCGTCTCGTTTCCACGTTTGAAAGTCAGCTCAGGAGCCGGAGGGGAGGTCAGTACGAGTTTAACTCTAGGAAAGAATGGACGTCTTCTTTATGTTGTGCAACAGGGTATTATGTATTCATTAAGCGGTGTAATACAGCATATTAATTACTTTAATATGGTATAATTCAGGTATTCTGTTTCTCAATTATGTTTTTAAATTACGATTCCGCTGGTGATATACGGAGATTATTTCAAGAGAGATTTCCTGATATTCAACGCCCAAGTCCAAGTTGGATTCACAGATTGGTAAATAAATTTCATGAAACCGGAAGTACTCTTGCTAAAAGTATACAGTACTCGCAGAATAAGCATTAGATAACATTGGATATGGTCTGGAATGTTTCCCTAAAAACAGTTTGACGTCTTTCTCAGCTGAAGAGGGTATTTACCATTTCTGTGTTCGAATGGCTACAAAGCTACTAAAGTTAAAACTCTATAATATTACTGTAGTGTAAAAAATAAAACCGAGTGATCCTGCACCCAGAATAGATTTTGAATAGCGTGCATGACGAGAAAAATAACCTTACTCTATTTTCTTGGTTCCACCTAAGTGGGTATGTTAATTCATAAAACAATCGATAATGGAGTTCAGGAAAACTAACCTGCTTCACAAGGAACCTATGCTGATCAAAAGATAGATAGGGGTATGGTGCGCTATTAGCGCCGAACCTCTCCCCCCCTTATTTAAAGAAACTACTAATAGCGATAGATATGTGCACAACATTTTTCAACCCTTTTTCTGTGAATTAACTGTGAGGGAATGTATGTTCGCGACTTTCCAACAGGACTCTGTAACGGCATTTGCATCCCATGTCTCCTTGCATGCAATTCATGAAATACTCCACAATAGAGTGATCAAAATAACATATGGTCCCCTCGGTCCCCCGATTTAAAGTCCTGTGAGATTTTTATCGCTTAAGACATTAAAGCAAAGTTATAGAAGATAAATTCAGGAAAATTAGATGAACGAAAAAATAACATTCGTGAAGAAATTTCTTCCATTTTTCAGAGGGAACTGCAAAGGATAATAGTTAATTTCATAAATCGATGCCAGAAATGTATGGAAAATAAATAAGGGAGTTTCAGCCTCTTCTTGCTTGATAACGGTGGGTAAACTTAAGCAGCAATCATAAATGTGGACTTTCTGACTCCCCCAGTTTGAACAAATGGACCTCGCTTTATGCTTGGAGCGGTCGCTCGATACATAATGTCTATACTATCAAGCATATTATACTGGGTGTTAATTAACTACATCCCCAAAAGTTCAGAGATTTTAGAAGGGTCTTAGACAAGCAATTTGAGATAGAGAAAGTATAATCTACATGTTCAAATTTCAATGTTATGACATTAAATTTCTAGAAGAACAGAACACGCTGACAGCACACAATAACAGATGGAAGTTGTAGAGCAGGTCGCTTTAGCGTAGTAGTCATTATGATACTGGCGTCAAGTAAAAGCCCATCATTTCCGCAATGGGTGGCCGAGGTCGTTAATGCTCGTGAGGGGGGAGGTCTGGGGTCGATTACCCACCAGACAGCCCTCCCTGACTGAGTTTTTTCAGGTTTCAGGTTCCTCATAAAGGGCAAATGCCAGGGAGTACCTAAAAGTTAATCCTGGGATGTTTCCTTCTTTTAAACATCTTTTACCAGTTTATATTTGCATGTCATGTATCATCAGTGCCCACCCTCTGTGATGCCTCAGCAGTAAAAATTAGCGTTAAACACTGTTTAAAAAAAAGAGGATCGTTCTGATAAAATTCGAGGCTCAGTTATTACATTTTACTGTACGATTTTTTATAGTAGTGCATAACATTTAGATCTACTTTTTATTTTTGATGTTTTAAATTAACTAGCATTTAGCTAAAAATTTTCAATTTATCTAATAATTAAACCTACCATAGGATCCGAAACTAATAAGACCTTTGAACCACAGTTAGGTACTAGTTCTTTCTAGAGTGTTACATAACGTTATTCAATGCCATTTTGTCATATGATTATTCCGAGATTTTTAAACATTTCTATAGTCGAAATCTTGAAAACGTAGATGATGGGCTATTATGAATGTGGATTTCCTTGCGGGTGAATCAGCTTTAAAGACGTTCTAAGACCAATTGTTACCCCATTTTGCTTTAAAACTGAAAGTGACCTATCAGCATCTGACTTCAACTTTTTTATTACCATATTATTTTTCTTTGTGAACTATATCCGCATGTCAAATTGCCTGTCTAAGACCCCTGTTGCTTTATAGTTCATTACACCAGGCATATGATAATAAATATCAGCATAATAAATTATCGTTCATGTATTTCTTAATAGAATAATCGATCTGTTAACACAATTGTTCTTTAATAGTGGTTTTAAATTTTCACCATTACTGGATAATGTTTTAGGAGGTTGGAAAGAGCAGCGTAAAGTATCATGTTTCTATAAGTAAACACATTTTGCTGGAAAAAAAATAATATGAATGATTCGGCAAAGCCAGCCAGCGCTACGACGAACAATTTTAAGATCTAGAGCCGAGAAATATTTTATTGCAAACGACTCAGAAAAGGTGTGTGTTGGTAATAACGACTCATCGAGAAGTCGCTCCGCAGCTGAGATTTTACTAGAGAAGCGAATTCGGGTGGCAGCATTGACCGCGCTCGTAACGTATTGTTATTGTGTTCACTTAACCACCAAGGCAAGCTCACACTCCAAAGTCAACCCTTAGCAACGGTGGGCGGGTTACCTGCTAAACCGGCTTTCGAAGGAAGTAATGGCAGAACCGTAGGACTAACAACTTTCTCCTGTGCGGGGCACATCACCCTAATGTGGAGGAACTTGCCGATGACCTGTTACAACCTACCGAGTAACCAGATTTTGTCATTATGCTGTGCTCAAGCTTAATCAAAAAATTTCATAGAAATGTCTGAATTAGTTACATACCTTATCCCTGTACATGGTTCGTCACTGCAGTTGCAATTTGCAGGAAATGTCACTATATAGAAGCTAAAAATTTCCCAATAATTTCAGGTTGACAATAATGTGTCATTGTTTTAAAGCCCTAAGCCTAAATTGTTTGTCCTTTGCTAGGCTATGACAACCTACAGCAATTAAAATGTATTGTAATTATAATTTTACATATATTGTGTATCATTTTCAGTGCAACTAGATCGCTACTATTGGCCGAGGTCGTGAATGTACGAATTCGTGAGCAGGAGGTCTGGAACTCGATTCCCGCTAGGACGGAAGTTTTTTTTTTTTTTTTAAGTCCCCATGGCAAATACAAGGGAGCTATGCTAAACTTAGGTCTGGAACGTTTCCGTAAAATAATGCTTACACAATTTATCATTTCATCTCAGTGTAGTCGGTCCTGGTGGTGTAGTGGGTACCATACCTGGCCTCCTAAACCCAAGATCGCGGGATCGAACCCGGCCAGGACCGATGGATTTTTTCGGGCGTAAAAATCCTAAGTATGGCTTCCTTCGGAAAGGAAGTAAAGCCGTGGGTTCCGTGTCGTACATTTACGGCACGAAAAAGAACCTCAAGCCTGAAAGAGAGGCCTCTGAGCAAAACTTGTCGGCCGTTTCACGTCCTGAGTTGAATGGGACGCTGATGACCTGAGATGTTAAAGAACCTTCATAAATAAACCAATCAAAAAAAAAAAAAACTCAGTGTCCACCGTCTGTAACGCCTCAGTAAAGAAAACACACACACAAAAAAAATGTAATTGGCGCTTAAGAGCCGCCTCTCAATAACTTAAGAGAATGACTCTCGACACATTACATAGTAAAACTTTGAGCTTTTTAAATCTGTTTTTAGATTTTATTTTTCCCATACTATTTAGACATACAAAGGTTTTTATTAAGTATTACCTGAAAATATAATTTACATAATAAAACGTGTTTATTTCAAAACCTACACCCACTTTTCTGATAGCAACGAGTTATGTATCTCATATTTGAGAGTCTTGGTTTCTTTATGGAATGTAAAACCATAAATACGCATGCTTACTCACAAGAAAGCAATAACATCTCTGTTATTATAATAAGTTTTTGCAGAAAGTTTACTTTCTGTATTGTTTGTGCTTAACAAGTAACTTGCTCCATCATGTCATTATTATTTAATTAATTATTTATGTCTTCAAGCACAATTATTTCATATTATTAGCCACCACATTGATGTTCTTAACAGAAGGAACAGTATTAACTGCCTTGATAAATGAAAAGAATCCATTTCTCGTTAGGAAAATAATGCTAGTTCAGTTATTGATTTTGGCCGAACAAAAGAAGCGCTTCTCGGCGTTATCACCGCGATTCCTAGGTATATTACTGATTTTGGATATTGTATTTGTGCAAGAGAAAAGTTTTGCATAGGCCTAACAAATGTCTCTTTGTCAAGAATAGGAGTGTGTTTACCTGATAAATGCGTCAAGTAAAATAAGGTCATGTTTCTCTTTGAATTATAACATTTATATATGTAGCTATTGGCTCAGTAATTTTAATTCTAATTTGTATTATTATTTGCTTGTTGCCCCTGTATGAATGAATAACGTTTTAAAAATATTTCCTTAATAAAATATTAAAATATATTTATCATTCCTTTTATTAGTGTTTTTCTGTTTACGCGCCGAACGGAATATATCGTAAATTCGCCACTTGTTCTGATGTTATCACTTAAATAATTTTGAACAAGGCTCTTTTGCTGTCTTTGGCTTAAGTTTATTCTTATTGCCAATTGAACTTTTGGAAAAAAAGTTTGTGCCTAGAGAAGAATCGTTCAAAAGAATATAGTATGGTTCTAGATTAGCGATGTTATGAAGAAAGTGTAATTCATATTTGATGGTATTTTGTTACAATTTTGAAATGTGTTTACTGCTGGTATGGGAATTAAAATGTGCGAAATTCTAAACTTCTTTGACGAGTAGGTGGTTAGGTTAGTCTTAGAAAGCGAGCGAACGTTATTTTAGTTACAAGCAAAGCTGATACTCAATTGCCTGTTCATTGTACGGCCACACAAAACAAGTTGCAGGTTTTATGTACAGTAGAGTCGAGTGTACATACTGCCTTTCTGTGCCCATGTATACAATACCGCTAAGCAACATTCCATGCACAGCTAAAGTCAATACGTTAACAACGGAAGGCCTTTATAATAGTTTACTTGTTTAGCGAAAGGAGCGCTTTGCCTGATCACACCAATAGTTTAGTTTCAGTCAGTAGCAGTCTAAGATTTAACAACAGACAAACTCCACATGAAGTTGTATCGAATGGGGGCCTACCTACAGCTGCGGAAGAGTTTATCGGTTGGGTTAAGCCTTTCTTTTGAATTGCTGGCAATTGACGTGGCCACTGTTGAGAATTGCTTATATCTTCTCGTTTCCAAACGCAAGACTCTATAAGCAATGGATTTATAAATGTGAACATTCTTTAGGCCCCATTCACAATGAAAATTAAATGTAACATAAACAAACATAAAAGCTAAATGCTATGTATTGTAATGGAATCATTCACAATTAATCACGTAAGCATAAAAATAATCATACAATTAGACGTAAACTTAGAAGCTTGCAAGGTCCAAGGTTTTACGTCTACGTCTAACTTAAACTTAAGAAATCAACCAATCAGAACACAGCTGCTCTGTTTGTAGAGCTCTATGGTAGCATTTATCCTTACACGGAGCACGGAAATCAAATGCAACTCTTGCTGCCTGCTGCTGCAACTTCCGAGCAAGTCCTGAACCAGGTAGTGACATCCACAGATATAGCTAGATAATAAGACTTTCAAGCGAAAGCATAAAAAGCGCAATAAATTGATGTTTATGAATGTTTTCTGTTGCAATCAAAGGAATTTTCCCACCATTATAGTGACTTACCCGCCCCTATCAATTTATATTTATGAAAAACTATTAGGTCCATCGGTTTCTAGGATTTACCCGAGATTAGCGTTAGGTTATGTTATATATGAATTAATTGCGAATTCCAATAAGAGAAGATTTGTCGCCGTTACAATATTTTACCTACCTTTCAATCCCCTGTCGGTTTATATTTATATTTACGGTGGGCAACGCATAGGTTACATTATATTTAACAAAAAAATAATACATGCAACATGGCCACGCACAGTTCGGCTCTCTCAGATGTCGCTCGGACTTGCAGCAGCTAGCAGCAAGAGTTGCATTTGATTTCCGGGCTCCATGTAAGGGCATGTATGGTAGAGAGAGCTGAAGACCAGTGACTGTAGACAGAATGGCGTCAGTGTACAAAACATTAATTGCATTATAAGAAAACTATCCTTGCTCATATTACTGCAAGCAAATTAATTACTGCACTTTGTATATGCATAAACGCTACCGCTGTCTGTTCAGAAGCAGTCATTTTCAATCAGCTGTTAGTTGATCTTCGCTTGTTTTTATTTTTGTTTATCTAATACGCACGTTTGCGTCTTTCATTGTGAATGCCTACATACTACTAAGTTAACGTGTTACGTCTTATTTTATTATGTTTACGTTTCATTTTCATTGTAAATGGGGCATTAGTCTTTTTATGCCTTATTTCAAACTTCAATATTTTATACGGAATATCCCGTATAATAGGCACGATGTTACAATAATTATATTATAACAAGTGCAGCTTCTATTCGGTTCATTAACAGAAAAATACCTCATTATTTAATATTAAAAACAATATATTTAATCAATAAAATAACCCGAGATTACTAAAAGGTAAAGAAGCAGACAGAACCAACATAAAAACGGAAAAAGGAAATTTAGGTGATAGGACTGGAAGAAATAGTGATAGATTTAGATAAAGGTTATGTAGGCAAATGTATTCATTCATTATATGTATGTAGACTTTTTCGGGTGTTAAAATCATAATTATGGCTTTCTATGGAAAGGAAGTAAAGCCGTGGGTCCCGTGTCGTAGATTTAGGGCATGTAAAAAAACCCCAAGCATGAAATAAGAGGCTTCGGCCGTTCCACATACTGAATTGAATGGGATGCTAATGATGTTAAATAGCGTCCGTAAATAAATCAAATAAATACAAAAATGACATGTAAAAGAGATGGGTATTAATGTAACGTTTTATTGTGACAGCTGAGACAGATCGTGACCATGAACCCAACTGGCGGAGGCGGTACCATGTTGCGGGTGTTGGGAGCCGCACAGAAGCGTGAAGTGAAGGCCACCAAGAACTTGTCTATCATCGTTCTGTTCTTCATCGTATGCTGGTTCCCGCTATACACCATCAACTGCGTGCAGGCTTTCTGTCATGACTGCAGCATCCCCTCATGGTTGATGAACTGTTGCATCATCCTCTCTCATCTCAATTCAGCAGGAAACCCCCTGCTGTACGCCTATCATCTCAGGGACTTCAGAGCTGCCCTCAAGAACCTCCTCTGTTGTCTCTTTATGACCAAAGATAAGAATGGGGCAATTTCGGAATTCCAAGGTAGGTATGCAATTAATTCGGATTCAAATTCAAAATTAAAAAAAAATTATTGTCAATAAAACTTGACATTCTTGAGATAGTCACAAAATCTCATAATTTAACACAAATCAAATAACGTAATAATTACGTAACATTTTATTTCTTTAAACGTTAATTTAAAATTGTTATTATTTTTAAAATTTCTAGCAATTTGTTGTATATTTATTGTTTATAGACATATAATTTGTATAATGGTGTAGATCTAAATTGTACTTTGAACTATATGAATGCATTTCAGTGTTGATTCTAAAATGTTTAAATTTTAAGAGAACAATTACTGAGTAAATGTACAGGACTTTCATTTCAAAATGTACCAGTATGAATAACTATCTACTTTCTTTCCAACAAAAACAATTTTTAAAGACAATTTTCCTTAAATTTTAGGTTTCACGTCGTCGCCCCTAGTCCACCTCCACTTTGAAATTTTAAACGGTACCACTTCCTTTTCATAGTTAAATTCAAATAATAAAGGCAAAAGTATGCATAAAAATACAGTAATAGAGCCTGTTTCGGAACTCCTACTAATCCGCTTACATTTTGTATTTTCTTTGTAGGGTATACACTATTTTGAAACAACTGATTACCAAAACACAACTATTACATTAAATTTTCAGTAGTTTTTATATTTTTATTTTGTTCAAATAACAATAACAGTACAGGTTGCCAAGTAACTTTAAAAAATAAAATATGTGATAGCAGTTACATCCTCTTTAAATTTAAGCATTAAATGGAAAGGTGTCATTTGAAGTTGCAAAGTGGAAGTGACTGGAAATGAGAATATGAAAGAAAGAAGATTTAATCAACATACGTTTTAAACTTCACCCTCAATATCTAAATATTTAAATTAAATTTAAGTAAAAAGGTAAATTTTGAAATGAAATTCCGGTATAATGATACTACAGGAAAATGTCCCTCCTTTCTAATGAATTCTCTACATTACTGCCAACTTTTCATGTTATACATTATTCTGAATCTTTAAAACCCTCTCTAATAAGACGTTGCTACAACCTCTCATATTGAATGTTTGAGAGAATCAAACCACAATAAATTGTTCTAATAGTGTTACGTAAGAGATTTTTTCAAAATATTAATATTGATACAAACATTATCAATATGTTTTTTTTTTATGAAAGGAATTTGTCAACATAAATACTCCGTAACATGTATACTAAATTCTTTTGTAAATTTTATTTAAAAAAAACATTTACTATTAACTTAAATTTAAAATATTTGGTTTATCTAGAATGCTAGTAAGATGTAATGATTTTAAAAAAAGCGTATATTTTTATTTCATACTCAACTGTTGGTACCACTTCGAGTTCATGGTAATTTTTTGCTCTGCATATTAAAGTTATGCCGTCTGCATTGCAGACGGTTTTGTTTATTTTATGTAATTATAATAATATTTTGATTATTTATAAAATACACGCTGGCTATTTTCAGCTCTAAAGTGTAGCAAGAAATCTACTAGTGTAGTTATCTTTTTTCCCCAAAGCCATGTTGACAATGGTTAAAAATGTTATTCTTATCCAAACATTTTGTTATGCTATTCAGCTATAATTTTTCAAATAGTTTAAGTGTGCGCGTATTTGTTTTAAATTACTAACAAAGTTTATCTTCCCTTCTGGATAACAGTATTGCAGACAGTGTAAGAACATATAGGTAGAAAGAGCTTGACTGCGCATCTATATGAGATACTTCCGAAGCGGTCATTTTGACCACTAATGTTTAAATATACACAGGGTTTATGTAACTACACCGAAATCATTCAGATAGTGTAGAAATGTAGTATATAATCAATTTGAAATAGGCAATGTATGGTCCACAACTAAACATAACGCAGTTTTATAGTGTTAAACATGTTTGCAACAGATACTGATAAGTCGGTGTTAAAGCCAAGCCGGATGAAATATTGGCTTAAAATGTCTTTAAAGCTATCTTGCGAGCATAAAAATATCACTTTTCCGCAGCTTGTTATCTGCGTTTTCAAGATTTAGTCCCATAAAAATCCCTGAAATCTGGAACTAATCGCGTGACAATGCAACACTGAACATTATTTACTGCCTTCTTGCATTATGTAGTCTACTCTAGAGGGAGTTCTTTAACTGCTAGTGTGGCGTAAGGCAAAAGCTGATGTTATGCAGGGCGCGGAGTCAATTCTTGTCATATCGTGATTTTTTTTAATATGATATGCTGCGATACGCACACTAAAGAATAATTAATGAAATTTAGGTAAGTTTTTAATATACGACATCCAAATCATTAAGATTACCCATAATTCTATCTTTTGTAAGCAAGGTTTGTGATTATAACAATTGATATGTTAAGATTTAAGTGCATAAATTGCAACATCCACCTAAAACGTAGGCTAAACGCTGTACTGTTAGGGCCTAGTCAGACAACACGGGGAAAAAAATAAACTTGGCTGGAACTCGAAAACACATGACCACCTCTTTACTCGAAAGTTAATGTCATAACCATGGCGCTAGAAATACGTTAAGAAACTTGCTTTTTCGTTATCGTACATTATACTTTCGAGGGGCTAGTGGCTATTGGCGCTTTAGAAACTGATAATCATAGCTTCGAGATTTGCACAGATAGGCCATACGTTATCTACCCCAAATTGTTTATACATATACGACATCTCTTACACAATGAAATTATTTCGGTATAGTTCATTAATAACCTGTATATTAAACATAATAACTAATACTTTTATACAAAATGAAACATTAATGTATCACTTTACAACGTATTTAATAACTTAGGAATGTTTTTTTTTTTTGATTGATTTATTTATGGACGCTGTTTAACAGCTCGGGTCATCAGCGTCCCATTCAACTTAGGGCGTGAAACGGCCGACAAATTTTGCTCAGAGGCATCTCTTTCAGGCTTGAGGTTCTTTTTCGTGCCTTAAATATACGACACGGGACCCACGGCTTTACTTCCCTTCCGAAGGAAGCCATACTTAGGATATTTACGCCCGAAAAAATCCATCGGTCCTGGCCGGGTTCGAACCCGCGAACTTGGGTTTAGGAGGCAAGTATGGTAACCACTACACCACCAGGACCGACTGCTTAGGAATGTAACTCAATACAAGACAATAATGTGAACTTCGAAAAATTTTGTTGATATGTTGATAAAAGTGTATTTGTGTGTTATAAGTCTTTATGCACAGGCTATCAAAACACAAAATGCAATTCTATAACATGATTCCAAGCATTATGTATAGATACATTTAATATAGTTTCTTTTGTGCAGGGTCCACAAACGCGCTTTCTGTATTTATTGCAATTTGTGTTTATCTTATTTCGACATTTCTTCAAGTTTCTTTGAAACGTATATTTCCTCCTCCTCCACCCTTCTTGTTTAGTTTTTAGTTTCCCTATATTGGTGCGAATTCTTGAATAATATTTCTGCGACCTATCCTACTTCCTGTTATTGCACTAAAAATAATCCAAACTGACGGTAGCTAAGTCAAGAACGCTGAAGAAAACATGCAATTGACTAGCGATGTTACCCAGAACGACAGAATATTTTCTTGTCATCTGATTCATGACGTCGACTGCGAATTTTGTTGTGTTATAGAAACTAATTGTATCCGGAAGCCGTTTTACACTATTCTGTATCTCAACACCAGGTACCTTGATTGAACTGTCCAAAAGGACATTTTTTATTGTTTTCCGTTGATAGTGAGAATGGTGTCTAATGTTTTCAAGTGTTTGGTAATTCGTTTCAGATATTTTCTTTCTTGTTCGTTTCACAGTAGTAAAAACGTATGCGATGTGGTGATACAAACTCGGGAAGTTTTTTGTCTGTTGCTCTCTATTCATCTTTGCCAAAATGTGCGGCACAAGATTTTTTTTTTTTTTTTTTTTTTTTTTTTTTTGCAGGTAAGGGCATCGCGTTCTTCTAGGGAAAAGTTGCTCAATTACAGTGACCTTTGCATCCGGATTGTAGCATAGTGAATAATGAATAAATTTGTTTCAAGATTTTGATATTAATGCAAAATTATATATTTTCAAACGTTCTAACCATGAGGTTTTCAGATCAAAGTAGAGAAATCTAGTTTTTTTGGGGTAACCTATTCCTACTCATTGTTTGACTTGAGACATTGTCTAACATCGATCCCAAGTCCGCTTAGAAATAAAATTTATATATAATATACTCACCAAAAAGGTCATAGACATATGGTTTACACATATTGTTACAAGTATAAGAAAGAAGACAAAATACCATTGAAAGGGAAGGTTTTTCCTAAAAGGCACGCATTGTAACCTTTTTGGCTAAGAGAGTCTCTTTGTAATGTTACTTCAGGTCAACTAGAACTTGGAAAACGACCGGATATTGAACAAAACGCCATCTCAGGAATTTGGAAAGGACGAGTGATTCTTTTGTTAACAGTGTAGAGAAAACTCAGGCAATAAATATCCAGATGGAATCATAAAACCTCTGTTACGGCTCTCTTTTAATATATTATTTATGTCAAGATCTAAGACTTAAGATTTTTCTCTGGGTGGACGGTAATAAAATCTTAGAAAATAGCCTATGAGAGTTAAACCTAATAAATTAGCATAATAACCCACCAATAGGAAGATAAGTGTAGGAAGAGCAAATCACGTGACATTTGGAAAGCCATGCTGAATATATTTATAGCGCCTAGACCGACGGACAGGTGATTAATAAAAGTAGTTGCAATAAATTTATTACTTGTTATTGTCATTTGCTTGTCGCTTGGTTTTGAAGTGAAAGGGAGAAGTGTTAGAAAAAATAAAAAATGTCAATAACTTGTTAAAACTGGAACTACGAGTGTTATACTATTATTGTTTATCATCTCCTTTCCCTGTTATTGTGTATCACAAAAACGTTCAGCTAATAAATTGAGCTTATAGCCGAGGAAGAAACATTACTATATTGCGGTACTGAATGAAGGTTCGATCAAATCCCTGACATACCAAGCCGTTTATAAAATTCCATCATCTCCTTATCCTTAACGAATCCAAACCCAATCACAACCTAAAAATATATAAATACCACATAAATTCCGCCGCAGACAAACGTTGCAGGATGGTCGACTTCATCCGAGTCATTACCAGATTCCATATCTGCAGCGTCCTCCAGATCCGATAGATCCTAGATCATTAAAAATACTCAAAAAGTTTCATCTATGAGAGGAAGAGACCGATCGTTAAGATATGTATATCCTTCATATACTAGCAATCAGAGGCTTAAAATTCTCTTTTGGTTATCTATGCTTGCGTGACTCGCATGCAACTGTTTGAAACAAAGCAATTATAATTAGAAAAACAGCGGACATGCTTGGCGGTTTTAGGTATAAATTCTAGTAAGTCAGTAATAAACTTAAAATAAATAAAACTTACAGTGTCCAAGAGATCTATAAAACTACTTAGGAAAATTCACAAACTCATAATAAAATAAAATGCGTGGCAGTAGTTTGAAAATTTAAGATTTTCTAGTAGTAAGTCTTAAATATTAAATTCACGTCGAAAAAACTGAGAAACATGGCTAGAAATACCACTCCATCCGTTACTTACACATTCTTTTATTGAACTCTTAAGGCATGTCCACACAACGACACTTTTATGTCTAGATCAAGTGGCGCCGTCTGGACACAATGCATAGACACTTGTCTCAGTGTTATTGCAACTTATATATGAACGGTTGCCTGAAATAGTATCGAGCGTTTGCAGTGCTTGAAGTTGCACGGGACAAAGGAGAAAATAGAGCTGATAAATAAGTGACTACCAAGCAAATTTATGAATTTCCGTTTATTGTAATAAGTTATAAATAGCTTGGCAGCACTCAGGAATTATCAAGAATGATCTGCATTGGGATTCGAAACAGCTTCTAAAGTCTCTCCTGAAAAAATTGAAAGCTCGTGTACTCATTTTTTAATTATTTAATGTGACACACAGACTCCGTGGTCTAGTGGTAGCGTTGCGAATACTAATCCGGAAGTCCTGGGTCAAGCTCTATGGATAACGCTTTTTTTTTTTCCGAAGTTTTTCCCTTAACCTGAGAAGGTGAATGCCAGATAGTTAAGGCGTCAAGGATTCCGATCTCAATTGCGTATTAATTTTTTTCGTTCATTACTAGAGTATTACACGTACAATATTCAAGGTCCAATTTACAGACTTCGCCAGAAGACCAATAAACAAAACATTTAAAAAGTAACAAAGAAAACAAAAGAGTACCGTGATATTGTTATACTAATAAAATTAATGCTTGCTTTACTGTAGCCATAAACCTCTATGTAAGAAATTTCCTGAATGATATAGAATTCTCACAAATGAGCTTCTTTTCGAATAAGTGACATTACTTTTTCAAAAAAAATATACAAATCACATGCGTTGAAAATGTCTGTAGAGTTTAGAGTTCCCAGCTTACAATTATATACTTGCCTTCTAAACCCCAAGATCGCGGGTTCAAATCCGGCCAGCCAAGATCGCGGGTTCGAACCCGGCCAGGACCGATGGATTTTTTTCGGGGCGTAAAAATCCTAAGTATGGCTTCCTTCGAAAGGGAAGTAAAGCCGTGGGTCCCGTGTCGTACATTTACGGCACGATAAAGAACCTCAAGCCTAAAAGAGAGGCCTCTGAGCAAAATTAGTCGGCCGTTTCACGCCCTGAATTGAATGGGACGCTGATGACCGGAGATGATAAAGAGCGTCCATAAATAAATCAATCAAAAAAAAATCCGGCCAGGATCGATGGATTTTTTCGGGGCGTAAAAATGCTAAGTATGGCTTCCTTCGAAAGGGAAGTAAAGCCATGGGTCCCGTGCCGTACATTTACGGCAAACCTCAAGTCCGAAATAAGAGGCCTCTGAGCAAAATTTGTCGGCTGTTTCACGCCCTGAATTGAATGGGACACTGATGAACTGAAATGTTAAAGAGCGTCCGTAAATAAACCAAATCACCACACCAGCTTATAATTCTGACAGTAATGGTTTTTTTTTTTTTTTTTTTTTTGAGTAGTGTTTAAGGCCCGTCATTACTACTGAGGCACCATAGGCTGTGGATACTGATGATACACAAAATGAAATGATAAATCGGGAAGGATATATATATATTTTTAAGGAAGGAAGCGTTCCAGGCCTAAGTTTAGGGGTACCTACCCGGCATTTGCCAGTTATGAGGACTGAGGAAAACCTGGAAAAAAAAACCCAGTCAGGGAGGACGGTCCTGGTGGAATTCGAACACCAGACCTCCCGCTCACTAGTTCGCGCCTTAACGACCTCGGCCACTTGTGGCGGTACAGTAATGTTAATATAATCCTAGCTTTCCATGTTGTTTCACCTAGACTATATTAATTTCTTTTTGGCACCTTTTACTGACATCGATTGTTATCACTGCAGCCAGATTCTTCAGTTCATTACCAATGTCCAGGAATGACTGACAATCATCGACACTGATCTAGACACTAAAAGTTGCCGCGCTTATAGACTGTCGGTACACTCCAGAGCTAAATTGCAGAACGTGTGTCTTGTAGAAACAGTCTGACTGTCGTCTCACACATTGATGTCTAATAGCGTAACTCTTATATGGCGTTATAAAATGCGCATTGCAACGTTGTATTTTACAAGCGATCGAATTCATTCCTTACCACCTGCAAGAGGTAATTGAAATTACAACATATACACACAAACTCCTTGTCCATGCGAAATCTTGGTGGCTGGTTTATTATAGTAGAGCGCAAACCAATGGTTTTACTTGACTTAATTTAATTCAAATGTTAGTCTCGTGGAAATATATACAAATTGTTACTCTTAGATTATCAGAAAATACTAGCAGTTTTAATTAAATAAGTTTCTCTTTATAGTTATAGACTCATTAATAGTGGTTTCATGGGCAATCAGCCGGGATAAGCTCTTGTTGTCCTCTATTTTAACGAATTCCGAATGATTGAAGCTATTTCATCCATACCCCTAAAACATTTATTTATTATTTTTTTAATTGTTATTTTTTTAAAGCGAATCCGGAAAGAATGTAAACTATTATGGATACCGTTTTGAATAATCTTTCCAAACCTCCTTCGATTCTACCTACTAGGTACAGAAAAAGACAAATATATAATATAAATGAAAATAATGCAACACTATTAACAATGTAACTAAAATAACAATAGCTAGAAAAGCAGAAAAAAATAAAATACTAAGAAAAAGTCACAGATTAGTAATCATTATATTTCGAACTACTTGAGTTCTTCTAAGGCAAGAAGACAAGTGAAGATGTCGTATATAAGAACGTCGTATATATGTTATCTTGTAAGTTTTGCAAAGCTTTTTATAAAGTTTAACTTCTACTCCGTATGAACAATCATAGACGTTCTGTTAAAACCAAGTCTCCCTTGCCGGTGGCCCAACAAGCCTTATCTCACTGTAAGAATTTTGATATTTTTAATTTAACACTTATTGATACGTTACCTACGCATAGCTCTGAAAGCTTACTCAGAGATAGAGAAATGGCAGCTATATTTTTACATAAAGCGCGTATACCACCTGGTTTAACCCTTACGTGTTAATTTTTTTCTTCCCTTTCACATACTCTTATTGCTTGTTTCATCTGTTTCCATGCATAACGTTACCTTCGATATTCAATGTTTATTTTTACCACCTTCACTTGTTTTCTTGCCATAGAAGAACTCAAGTAGTTCGAAATATAGCGATTACTATATGTGACTTTTTCTTAATGTTTTATCCGTTTCTGCTTTTCTACTTATTGTTGTGTGTGTGTGTTTATTGGCGATCTAGTGGTCGCAATTTTTGTTCTTTCTCAACGAAACTCGGCATATAACCATCAATTAAACGATTTGTCGAATTCGTTAATCAACATTGGACTTCTGGAGGTAGTAGTTTACCTATGGTGAATTTTTTTAAAAAATTGAAAAATCGCTGTAGCGTAGCGGCGGCTCTAGGGTTAACATTAAACTAGATATGAGTGAATTTGCTTCGCCGGAGTCTAATGCTCATAGTATTTATTTACTTTTAAGGAAAAATCCTCTAAAACTTCATCCAAATTAGCTCTTCCAGCCAAGCATCTAAACCAGGCCCAAGTAATTAGTAGCACACGCTGCTCCAGGCAGAGTAGTGGACACAGTGATTGGGTGAAAGTTTATCCAATATTCCAGGGTCGCAAGAAGGTAACATTGTGAGGATGATATTGGAATATAAATAAGGCATCTGGCTATCATATAATCTATGTTACAGTAGACACGCCTGCTGAAAACCTCCCAACTACCAACTGAAAACAGAAAATGCAGTATATCGAGTACCAAACAGCTGGATTGATTGGTAAACTAGAAAACTGCACCAAAAAAAAAAAAAAAAAAAAAAAGTAATTAGTCTACGAGGAAGATATTGAATTGCTGACTACAAATATTTTTTCAATTTGTTTGTTTTATTTATTTATTTATTCATAATTTTCACATTATGTACATCGTAATTTTTCATGAGCGCCCGTACTCGGTTCTGGTGGCGTAGTGGTAACCATACTTGCCTTCTAAACCCAAGGTCGCGGGTACAAACCCGGCCAAGATCGATGGATTTTTTCGGGCGTAAAAACCCTAAGTATGGTTTCCTTCGGAAGGGAAGTAAAGCCGTGGGTCCCGTGTCGTACATTTGCGACACGAAAAAGAACCTCAAGCCTGAAAGAAGAGGCCTCTGAGCAAAATTTGTCGGCCGTTTCGCGCCCGGAATTGAATGGGACGCTGATGACCTGAGATGTTAAAGAGCGTCCATAAATAAAAAATCATATAAATAACGAGCGCCCGCTGACTATTATGCTGGTATATGACTGAAACACTAGTGCGGTTGCTTCCTCCAGATACCGCATTTAATTAAAAGAGCTGTGTATGAAATTACCAAATTATTGCTTCTTGGGGACCCTTCTTTGTACTCTTATTTTTATAATATATTAACGAATAAGATACGAACCTCCACAACTTTCTTTCGTGACCCCTCAACACTTTGTATTGCGACAAGTGCGCGGGAAAAATCAGTTATTACGTTTAATGGCTCGTATCATGCACGAATATTTCTTAACACCCTAACAACTTTTACTAAGTATGTGGTGCGTTCACACTGACATTATACAGGCATGCATTCCCTCGCCGACAGCAGATACTGTACCAGTTGCAATTTGGTTGTGCACTTGGAGATCAGAATAAAGCGTAGGATCCGTATGTTACATGTGCGAGAAGTTTTCTCACAGATGCCGTGAAGATAGCCAAATTTATACGACAGTTGTTAAGTATCATCCTTTATAAGTTTATACGGCGCGCTTTCAGGCGCTTAAGTATAGTTACTTGTTTGTGACGATCGTGCAAACAAACTAGTGTTAACATTTCTACACAATAGATCAAACTAATATACGAGCGTGATAAAGCGCTAATAAACAGATATACAAAACCAGTTAGATTCTACATTGAAGGACTCTTCCTCTTCGTTTTCGACGGTTGAACATTGGGCTGCTGAATATAACCATGGTCGAACATTTATTCAAGATGATAAACGCTCAGAGCTTCCCAAAAACTGCAATGGCCGAGGAGATTGTGACAAAAATTCAAAATGCCGTACTCAATGATCGCCGATTAAAGGTATGCAAGTTGGCTGACATTGCAAATATCTCGAAAGACCGTGTCCACTACATTTTATATGAAGTTTTGGATATAAGAAAGCTTACCCTCTATGGATGCCGCGTTTGTTAACAATGGACCTAATACGCATTTGAATTAATATTTCGCAAGAGTGTTTAAATTTATTTAAATTCAATTTTACTGAGTTTCTCCCACGTTTCATAACAGTACATGAAATATGGATTCATCACTACACGCCAAAGACGAAGGAGCAGTCTAAACACTGGATGGCAACAAGTGAAAGTGCACCAAAGAAAACAAAAACGTTTTCAGCTGCAGGAAAAATGGCAACTCGTTTTCTGGAATTCTCATGGTGTGGTGCTCGTAGACTACCTCCAGAAGGGCAGAACCATCAACGGGGTGTATTACTCTTCTACTGGACCAACGGAAAGGTGTTATTCAGGCTAATCGTCCACACATTGCGAAAAGAAAGTTTTCTTTTCATCATGATAATGAACCTTGACACACATCTTGAATTGTTGCTTCAAAACTGCATGACCTTCGTTGGCTTCAAGTGCTCCCATATCTGCCATATTCGCCGGATTTGGCTCTCAGCCATTATTTTTTGTTCCCAAATTTGAAGAAACGGCTGGATGGAAGTTGACATCAAATGAGATTGAAGCTGAGACATGCGCTTAACTTTCATAATTGGATAACTTTTATTTTACTGAGAGTATTATCAATTTGGAAAGCCGTTGGACTAAATGTAATGGTTTACAAAGCGACTGAGTTAAAAATCAAAAGGAACAATCTTTTAAATCTTGTGTTTTCTTGGTCAAGCCGAGCTTTTAGAGCGCCCATTATAAACATTGTTCAACAGGATTATAGGGGGTAGGTGCAGAAAAAAAGAAAGGATGCCATTTGCCGTTCCAATGACTAATATTGTTTCTCGAAATCATAACGAGTTCATGACTATTATTTTTGTTCCGTGGACACCAAAAATTTCTCCGCAAAGATCAAATATGTTCTTAACATATTTGCGGCATCGAAAAATGTTCAAATTGGATCATAAGTTTTTTTCTTCGGGTTTTTTTTTTTTTTTTTTTTTTTGTATTTTTTGATAGAGCGCCTTCTTTTTTATTACTTCGCACTTTCATTTGTTTTATACAGAATCGTATATTTTTGTCATAGTAACATCGCTTATTTATAGTTCTTGAGTTTGGAAAGCAGTTTAGCTCAAAAACAAATGAAGGAGCAGAGTGATAAAAAAAAAAAAAAAACGAAGGCATTCTATCGTAAAATTGGAGAAAAAAGTTTCCCGTTTAAAAAATAAATGCTTTAAATAAATAAGATGTGGTGTGTTTTTGCATTTATTTCTAAAATCTTCCATTTACCTTTAAAGAATTTATGCCTTACTTTTAAAAGATCCTCTATGTAAAAGACAAGGAGGAATGTCAGAATCTGAGAATATCATTAATGTAAGTTATCTGCACTCCATCAAACCAAGTGTTTATACTGTAGTGTAAAAAAAAAAGTTATATGAATTAGCAGTACCTAGGCTGAAAGGTTAAACTGCTTGCCTCCCACAGAGTTGATCCCGGTTCGATCCCATCGTTCGTAAGTGGAATTTGTGGTGGAAAATCAGTGCGGGCCTGGGTAGCTTTTATGCGGGCTCTTCAGTTTCCCCTGCCATTTGTTCCATCTTATAACATACTGAATTTTCCACAGTAATGTTTTTTCTTACTAACCCGTTTTATCTTATTGTTGCTGCTACTTCTCAATTTCTTTGTGCAGTGTCGCAAATTTACTGATAAATAGGATTGCTGTTCGTTCTTAGATTCCACGGCAATGAACTTTATGACAATGAATGCAAATTTAATATGTAATGCTACTTCATGAAAATTTAAAATTGTCTTTTTTGAAAATATTATTTAACATTTGCTTTTACTACTGTGACATCAAAGGCGGTGGAAAATGGTGATGCCTTAGAGTTGATCACATTGGTGATGCAACCAGATTATTTTTTGAATGGAGTTTAACTCCCGTTTTAACTACTGAGGCACCACAGGTGGTGACACTAATGGATGATACATGAGATGAAATGATATATTGGGATAAGAGTTTTTAAGGAAGCAAACGTTCCAGGCCTAATTTTAGGGCATTTGCCATTTATGGGGACTGAGGAAAACGGAAAAAACCTCAGTCAGGGAGGACGGTCCTGGCGGGATTCGAACCCCAGTCCTCCCACTCACGAGTACGCGCCTTAACGACATCGGCCACCTGTGGCGGTCGTAATACATGAGATGAAATGATAAAGTGGGAAAATACTTTTTTTTTAAAGGAAGAAAACGTTCCAGGTCTAAGTTTAGGCACCTCCACGGCATTTGCCATTAATGAGGATAGGAAAAACCTCAGTCAGGGACGACGGACTTCACGAGTCCACGCCTTAACGACCTCGGCCACCCGTAGCTGTTTAGTTACCTCCCCGACAGGAAGGCCTGGAAAAAAACACTAGACAGATAGAAATTCTAATCGCAGACTTCCGTTCGAGGAATGTTGCTTTAGCGACCTCCATCATCTATGTCACTGTATCTAATTTCAAGTTTACTTATTGTAATACTATAATATTTCACTGCCAAGGGTCGGTCCTGATGGTCTAGTTGTAACCATGCTTGCCTCGTAGAACCAAGATCGTGGGATCAAACCCGACCAAGGATTATGGATATTTCCGGACGTAAAAAAATCCTAAAAATGGCTTCCTTCGGAATGGAAGTAAACCCACTTTCCGTGTCGTAGAAAAACCTCAAACCTAAATGAAGAGGCCTCGATCAAAATTTATCGGCCGTTATACAACCTAAATTAAATGGGACACTGATAACCTGAGATGTTAAAGAACGTCAGTAATAAAATAAACAAATAAAACACTCACTGCCAATGCCATGGAATCTTCCTATCCATACATCCCTGGCCTTCTGCCAGTGCTGATCACGTGGGCACATTCCTCTTGCCTCTCAAGTTACTTAACAAACCGCGCTGTCAGCTGTTCATAGAAAACAGTAATAGGCTGGGGGTAAACTATGCCTGGCCAACAAAGCGCACTGCTTGACCTTCCTATTGTGAGCAAAATATTATAATATCACAGACATGGTTTTAAAAAATAACTGCTATAAACACTGTTGCCAAAATAACAAATATTCATTACACTGTAATTCAAAATGACTTTTTCCTCCTTTTGCAGTTTGGTTTATTCCAAAGCTTCAAATTAGCATAATGCAATGCCATGTGTGATTTTGTATTCTTTCTTATTATTTTTCATTTTTCTTAGTATAAGACTTTCTTCTAAAAATAAAGTTTTGATTTATAGAGTTATCTAAATTTTGACAAATAATTGACATTTGCACTTTTCTTGTAGTCTTTATATTGCTTGAAGTTCGGCATTAATGAATTTTAAGTTTTAAAATGATTGTAAATAATGAAATAAGTTTTACGAATAAATGAACGAAATAAAATTCAGTAGAGCTGCCAGAATACACCCTAACGGACTGTTTGTGCAACGGGGGCAAACAACTTATCCCGCTGTGGCTAATTCGTGCACAGGGCGTGAGTTGTGAACTATGCAGACGCTAAAGTATATATAGTGCATTTGAACAAAGCAATTGTTCAGTAACTCATTTTCCCGGGATTTTTGAAGACTTCGACAAGTTAGGTTAGGTTAGGCATGTATCTCTTGGAGGGCTTGGAACGAGGGTATTGCCATTAGATTTTACGGTACTAAATTTTAGGTAGTTAAAAAGTCCATTATCTCCATAATTATTATTTTAAAATCTTCGAATTTAGTTGGAATTTTGGTTATCTTCTTTTATTACCCTAAAATATGTATTAGAAACTTTAAAGTGAGAAACAAACACAGACATCAACGCATTATATCATTGCTATTATATTGAAACTGATAACTGTTTCTCTAGCTGCATTTTCCCCCCTTTGTTACAATAGTTTTGTGATGCAAATTAATGCAACTGTTACAGCTGGGCGGTCATTGCATCACGGTGGAGGCACTCCTTCTAGAAACAACAGCTGTCAATCTCTACACCATCATCAGACTTTGCGGGTACATCATCCGCAAAGCATGGCCGATTCGCCATCTTTTACTAGCAGCAAGACATTCCCCAACACAGCCAACTCTCTGTCAACCATCACTTCCAGCATGAACAGCATCGCAGCTCTTTCTGTGGGTACAGTAACAATCGGAGACGCTTCTTCACAAGCTCCGCGTAAGAAGATGTGGACCTTAACGGAAGTATCTTCCAATTGTGAGGACGATCAGCATATGGAAGAAGTTCAGCGCCGCTCCGAAGTTCGGCGCGGAAGTGTAGGTCAAGTCAATTCTGCATACATCGAAGACGGTAGTGCCCCGCTCGATTTTGACTACGAAGATGGGGACGACGATGTATTCCTATCCGACGGAGAGGACTGCGATAACACAAAGCAAATGCTGAAACCAGTACAGAGGTGCTCGGCAACGTCGAAAACAAAACTATCTGATACAAGAACAAGGACATGTCTCACTGATCCTGGGAAAATACCTGAAGACGAGGACCCCTTGAAACCTGTGAAGAGAATATCAAGAGATCGCCTGTCTTTAAGAGCTGTTGATGAACTGGCAGAAGCATCTCTGAGAATACTGGGCGATGTTGCGGACGACTCTCCTCACCACATGGTCGTTGCTGTGGTCAGGAGACGCAACACAGCAACCTCTTCTTCTGCTATTAAAGAAGACAGAAATTGCCAAGACTCTCCCAACCCTCCAGACAAGCTTTTGCTAGTGGAAGCAGAAATAAACAATCGCGAGATCGATAACGTTGACGAGAAGACCGAATTGTCTCCATCAGGGGGCGCCAGAACATTTCCAGTGATCGTTCGCAGCAACAGCTGCAACGGGAAGACCGGCAACCATACAATAGCCGAGGGGGAACTGCCAAGAACAAGCGCTTCTAGTCCTACCGGCGGAAGCTTGAAGCTAAGTCCCCTCAAGATAGTTGGAGGATTTCTCTTGCACAGTGGTAGTGGGGGGAGAAACGCTAATCGATTAAAAGAGGAAGTGACGAAGAACAGTGGTAGTAATGTTAGTGACACTAGAATTCCGGAACAGATGGACATCAAAGCAAACGGCATACAAAGACATGGCACAGTGACTTTGATAGATAAGTCTAGCTTGCCTCAGATTCTCAACTCGGCTCTCTAAATCGCACTTTTAATGTCAATGTGTGAGTCTGTTTCAGAAATATTATGTGTAATTTTATGTGACGTGTTCCCAACTCCGAAATAAAATGATATTCGCTGTCGTGTCGTAACAAACAGTCCTTCCTTTCTCGTTATACTATTAGAGTCAAAACGAAATCGAACACGTATAGAAATTTCTGTTACGGAGGTAATGGAATATTTTACACAACACCACGTTCAAAGTAAGCCCCTTAGGCAGTCAGATAGTTCTGCCAGCGTACACACCACTTTTCTATATAATTTTGCAGTCTATTTTTGTCACTACCCGCAGCGACCCATGTGCAGGGACGTTGTCGTGATGGAAAACCTAACTGTTTCCTTGCATCACGAAGATGCTTAAGAATTGCGACATACGTCTCTTTATTGACAATTTGATCTTCAGGAATGAAGCTCATGGAATTGTAACCTGATTGTATGTTATCTTACACAGTCGATCAACTATTCTAACGCTGCCATTGTCTGTCATATAAACTTGGAACATATATTGTACTTCACAAAGGAAAGGAGAAGAAGTTGCCTAAATAGCACGGCGGAGCCAGCCAAATTCGGTTTCTTTTTGACTCTGATAGTACATATCACACTGTCCTCATTCTTAGTCTTGCCAAGTCCAGTCTGGAGAGGGAATCGGACAGTTACCAGTATCTACTATGTTTTGAAGACCTGAAAACAATTTATTGGAAATATTGCTGAACCCAAGGTCAGTGAATTTTATGCTATTATATAATGAGTGGTTAATATTATTAAGAACAATGAAACCTTGCCATGCAACATGCTTGTCAGCCTTCTCATTATACTCCGTTGTGACTGAGACTCTGTCTTTGAGCACTTGATGTGTGTGTGGCCTTCGTTATGATGCCATTGCAAACGACATCACGGTTCGAAAGTCCTTACGAATATGGAGCGCTTAAGTTCTTTGGGGTTTGAGTACAGTTATAGTAGCTATAGCAATAACAGTAACTTATGGAGCGAGAACCAATTATGAACCAAGTTCGATCAGCGGCATGTAAAAAGTCCAAGAAGTATACTAAACGTCTCTTTAACTCCTTTAACTACTAACTTTAACTCCCCAGTGTTCGCGTGATGCTGGGTCAGGTACTTTAACTCCGCTTGCTCACCGGAGTATGCATATTTACGGAAAATCCCATCTCTGCTCAAATCTTTTCCTCATCAGTTAAACACTAAATGTATTTGTTGGATGCATTAGCCAATATGACAAACTTTTAACGTTTCCCAGATGTGCTGCTTGTCTGCAGTCACGTGTAATGACATTTGGTAGAGCTCTGTTTTTGTAATTCTTGCAGTTTCTGGCTCCTGATTTAAGTTCCTGTGCAGTTCCGTGTAGACTTTATTTTCTCTCTGTTCTAGTAGTAACATTTCAGTACAATATGCAACAGTGAAACTTACTTCAATTGTAATTACTAAAGTTAATATCACGTAATACAAAAAACAGCAAACTGCGATTATCTGTCTACGTACAGTCATCAGTGTAGGAACTGCCAGTTATTGACAGGCTAATGGCGTAACCTAGGTCCAGCGTACGCTGCACTCAGATCAAATTGGTTTATGGTCAAGAGGATGTTGAGGAAATAACTAGGCTAAGGGTTTCTTTAACAAAAACATAAGCAAAGCATTAACCATGTATTACAGTATATTTTAAACGAATCGCAGAAATCTCTGCTAATGGTTTTTCAGGCCTTTTTTATTTACTATTTTTAATAGTGTTTAACTCCTTTCTCACCGCTGAGGCCTCACAGACGGTAGACACTGGTGAGCCTAAGATAAAATGATAAATTGGGAAAAGGATTTCTTTTAAGGAAGTAAATTTAAGGTACTTTCCCGGCATTTACCAGTTATGAGGACAGAAAAACTTGGAAAAACAAACGAAAAAAGGAGCTCGGTCCTGGCGGCAGTCGAAACCCAGACCTCTCGCTTACGATTCCGCGTCTTAACGACTTCAGCCACTCATAGTGGTAAGATTGATGTTGAAGTACCCAGGGGTAAATCAAACTTCTTCCTTGGATTCTTCTTAAATTCTTCTTAATTGTCCTATGGACAATTTATCCCAGGCCCGTCTACTATACTCCAATTTTAATCGCATATAAATTAGAGCTTATGTCCTTTAAATTTTACACGGAGAAAATACTGTTTATATTAACAGCTTTCTAAAACTTTCTAGAGAGAGAGTAAATTAAGACAAAAATCACCTTAAATTACTTTGAAGCAGGAAATGTCTCAAATTTTCCTATTTAATTATAATTGCTTCTGACGACTACTATAATAATAATAATAATAATAATAATAATAATAATAATAATAATAATAATAATTGTATCTTGTTTCCGGTATTCAAGGGTATTAATATTATAATTAAAAGGAGAATCCCAACATTATATGTATTAGTGTATGTATGTATAGATATGTCTTGTTACTAGCAAAAATATTCAAGTTATCTTTCTGAAATACCATGTCTTTGTTATGTGTTTGTAAAAGGAATGGAACTGCTGTCTTTGTCAGGGATATTAGCGTATCCCATTTATTTGGTGCTCTCTCTCTCTCATTCTTCTCTCCATTTCTGGAAACAGATCAAACAAGATTAATACCCTGCAGCATTTAACTCATACCTAGGTTACATGTATTACGTTTTGACAATGTTTAAATATGAGCAACGTGCTGTAATAATGTTTCAATGATCCATTAACTTTACCAAACCTTTTTTTAATAGAAATGGCAGAAGGTCGCTTTGCTAACTCTTGCAGAAACACGATAAAGTGTTTAACAGCTGATGTTGCTGTCATCTTTTAAGTCTTTACCTTTCAATCAATATTTTTCTACCATCTTTAAGTCGCTGACAGGCGTTTCAGTAGAGGTTTCTGCTGAGAGCCTAAGACGCTTTTCAAAGGCTTTGGGCTCCAGTGCCACGCCCTCACTCTTGACAGCAAAATTGACAAGGAGCTATTAATCATGTGATACTACTTTAATTCAAAATCATAGGGTTCAGATAACGGAGAACGTGAACCTAATTGGTGTCCTGTTTGAAATATCTGTGCTTATTACCAGAATGTCGTTTTCAGAACATCATATCCACTTTAAAATTACTAGGACCACTTCTCAAGTTGCATTGCTTGTGAGAAGTATGTTTGGGTATATGTTCAAATTTATTTATAGAGTTGAATGTATTTTTACATAATACTCTTCATAATTCGCGCCTTTTTAATTTATCCATCTAGATCTTTATAACAATTTTGACTCATCTCTCTAATACTTTCGTCATTATACACACAAATGCTGTACATTAACAGTGCTTCGAGGAAGGAATTTGCTCATTCTTATATTAAAAGTACTGTCAATGTCAATGACACTTACGCTGATCGATAGCGTACTTAATGCTGCTTATATGATTGGTAAAACATAAACATAGAGAAAGTTGTATGAATGTAATATTAAAGTATATAAAAACAATTCGGTAGCTACTTGAATTACCGAGTGGCTAAGGCAGTAAAGCTATGAACTCGCATTCAGAAGGAGGGGTTCTTATCCTTTGAGGGTGCCCATTCCTGACAAGGGGTTTTGTAGGGGTTTTCTCTGGCCGTTTATGCGAATGCTGGGATGAATATTTCTTTCCACGAATTTTCTGCTCATCCATTTCATTCCGTTGATTCTGTCGCAAGTGCCAGGCTAGGTTGCTGAAGTTGTGTGTGTGACAGTGACTTGCGCTTTGGAAACGTGTTTGTCCGGATATACAATTGGCCCTTCCATTCCTTCTATCTGCATACATTGTTGTTGTGTGTTTGCTAAAGCTCATAGACCCTGGCTGCCCGGTATCTCCCTCACTCATCCGTCCCTCCCAGAAGTTTATATGCACAAACAGACAATCAACCAGCTCTTGACCAAGGCTGAAGAAATGTCTTCTTTGGTCCCCACCAGTTCAATCTAACCACTTCAAAATGAATGTCTTCACTAATTCCTGTAGTTCTAGATAGCAAACAGTATGCTATAGTATTAAATGTAAGATTGGTACTATAAAATACAACATTCATCCTCAATGATTGCATCACTATTTTTTTTTTTTTTTTTTTTTCGAAGTTCCAAAATCTTGCTTACTTACATAGAAGTGACATTTCTGTCTGGTTTATAATCAATTGCCTCTTGCTAAGCGTATACTACAAGTTGTTTGTGTTTTAAATTATCTGCTTGTTTCATATTTCATTCAGTTTCGGAAGGAACGGTATTTCGATGACCTAGACATCGCATTTTGTCTATAACGTATAAGTAAAGGCTACTTTTTGCATGTAGGAGGTGCTTCAGCGGTATCGTGCTATCCGATTGTTTGGGCCCGCTTTACGGAACAGTATGATCCCGGCAATCCGCAATCCAGCCGTCCCGCTTAAAGCGATTGGCAAAATAGAAACATACACATACACAAATAAGTAATGCACCGTAAATATCACAGCTAATATAAGCATTCTTTTTTCAATTTAAAAATTTTAAATGTGCCAATAAACGCTTACTTTTTCAAAGAATATAGTTGACATTTTTTTAAAACATTCTTGATTCCCAGACCTAATAGCCTGCAATTTTATCTGTGGGGTAGTTTAAAAGATGGGGATCTATAAATCAAATCAACGAACATTGTATGAGCTCTTAAAAACGAACAAATAGCAGCTTTACAATATGAGTCAGCAACTTTTTAGATGCTGCAGTATACCTCTCTCGCAGTATATGGCAAACATGATTAACTTCTTGGAAAAGCTAAGCATTTTAGACCCTTTCACAATTTTAAATCTCAAAAAAGTATTCTATTACTATTCTTTCTTTCCTTAATGCTAAGACTTTGTGTTTCCCGTTCTCACAAGATTAATAGTTATCTAAGATCTGCGTGGCTGTTCATTTGCATTAGTTTTAAAATCTTAAAATGTTTAGCAAAATCCACTTCCTGAATTGACGCAATAATTTTCTGTAGTTGCTCATTTAATTCGTCAAGCATTGTTTGATGTTCCACAAATACGAAAATCTTTCCATTTATTTTTATGTCAAAATAATCTTGTTTAACTTCCTAATTTTGAATTTACAATATTTACTTCTTTTATGAATATACCAACTAGTAGTAGAGTTTTACTTGTTCCATTAGCACCATTACAATAAAACTACAACAACGCGTGGGTCCATAGGTCCTTATGTGTTATAATACACACAGCCCTGTCTTATCGAAAGCTAATATGCATTGTCAACAAACATTTTTCCGCACTTATGCTGGGGTGGACCAGAGGTTATAAGACACTATGACTGGACATGGACCGATGTGGAGGGAGTAAGGCGTGTATATTATCTAATAGTCCCACAATGACCACAGTGTCTTAACATGTCGGTCCTGGTGGGCTAGTGGCAATTATACTTGCCTCGTAGACCCAAGATCGCGGGTTCAATTTCGGTTAGGATCGATGGGGCTTTTTTCGGGCGTAAAAATCGTAAGTATGGCTTCCTTCGGAAGGGAACTAAAGCAGTGAGTCCCGTGTCGTATATTTGCGTCACATTGAAGAACCTTAAGCCTGAAAGAAGAGGCACCTGAGCAAAATTTATCGGCCGTTTCACGCCCTGAATTGAATGAGACGCTGATGACCTGAGGTGTTAAAGAGCGTCTGTAATTAAATTAATAAAAGTGTCTTATCGATAGTACAGCAATTTCGTATACAGTCAAAATCACTATTTCATGAAAAACCTGTCTTATAGTATTTATAAGTTGTCTCATTTATTAATAACCGAAATAACAAGCCGAAATGAGAGGATGTTTTGTGGGCGATTTACAGAGGAATTGATTTATTTACGGGCGCTCTTTAAAGTCTCAGGTCATCAGCGTCCCATTCAATTCAGGGCGTGAAACGGCCGACAAATTTTGCTCAGAGGCCTCTTCTTTCAGGTTTGAGGTTCTTTTTCGTGCCGTAAATGTACGACACGGGACCTACAGCTTTAGTTCCCTTCTGAAGGAAGGGACTTTTACACTCGAAAAAATTCATCGATCCTGGCCGGATTCGAACCGGCGATCTTGGGTTTAGAAGGCAAGTATGGTAACCACTACACCACCAGGACCGACGATTTACAGGAAGAAATACGACATTTTTACATTGGCTCACAAACACTTGTGCTTATTGACATCGAACATTAGTTTCCGTTGAACATAAATTAGGTCTGCTTGAGCTAATACAAGATATTATATATTATTCCATATTAAAATATAAAACAACTATATATTAAGTAATGAAATAAAAATGGAGAATAACAGCAGGAAGGTCAAGGCACTGGATTCACTGGTTGGCTTCCCCACCCCCCTCTTCCCTGTTATCACTATCATCTTTTCATTTATTCTCTCCTACTCTTTCTTGCCTACCAGAGAGTCCAACATGATCACCTCCCGCTGTTCAATCTGGTAAAGCTTCATTCTTCCCCACCTTTGCATTTGGCCTGATCCCCCCCCCCTTTTACATATGTGGCAAATTCTTAACTCATTTCTTCGACAACTTTAATAATGCGCCATGCTCCTAAGATATCAGTTAATATGTGTTCAACATTACACTAAGTGAATTAAATTTTTGGGTGAAAACCTTGCAGTTTACAAGACACAGCATTAGCTACCAGAATATTCTCCTTCTTAAATTCACATTCATATTCTATGGAATAGTAATAGTGTATAATCCCTCATGTAAGCTAAGTTTTGAAAGCTGGTTTGCAACGAGCGTGTTAGTCCTGCGGGCGAGTTTAGAGTATTTTGGAAAGGTATTTTATACGGTATTCTCACAGAATATATACATAAAACTGTTGTATAAATATGTAAAACAGCCCCTCTCCTTTATAGATAACTTTGAATATTTACTCCAAGGGGAAAAATAAACAAAAATGCATGCAGTTTAGTTATATGATCATTTCTTCCCTCAACCGCAGCTTAAATAGACATGTATCGTTTGGGTTTCAAAAACTTTTCCCAGCAGGGGGAAAAAAAAACCTCAATGATCAGCTTTTGTCGTAAGTGGCACCATCAACCAGTGCCTAGAATGAGTAATTTATAGCTGGTATGTGCGAATGGTTGTTTTATAAAAATTCCTCTAATGCCAAGTATTTATGCTCGTTTGCTATCGCTTCTACCTCAGGACTTGTATTTAGTAGTAGAATATTCTCGGAATATAGTGTAGAACAAATGTTGCGACAAAGTTAAGATCACCTAACAATCGTACATGGTGCACAGCCAAACAAATGAAGTCATAGTTTCTCTGGATTCTAGTGGAAGAGGAAACTGAGTAAGACTTTAACGCTTTCATTTGATGGGACTTCCGAAAGGTAACGTAAGCGTTTAAGACATTTTCATGGATAAATCTGTATACCTACGTCTTTTCAATTGGCACAAAGAGAATTTTGTCATGCTATGAGAGCAGTGCATTGGCGTCGTGTTAAGTTAAGGGCTAGTATATAGCACGAGTATTATGCATAACATTGTGTTAGTTGCAAATATTGTGTCGAAACGAGATATGCATTTATTTGTCCTTTTTTAGTCTAATACGCTTAAGTAAAAATTGTTATCACTGATTACTAAGATGTGTAACTCAATATTCGGTGACCACATCGAGCGCCAATTTTTGTACGTATTCCCCAGCGATGAGCGAACTAAAGATTGTGGTCGACGAGTCGATAATGCAGCCACCAGAGGTCGGCAATGCAGGCCTTAATAGATTAATATGTCGTTTGTTTGTTATTTATTTATTTATTTATTTATACATTCCACCTGATATAGTTATAGTTTCCTTTCTTTCTCGGAAAAAAGAACTCATTGCTAAGCTTTAACCGAACTCCAGACAACCAACTACAGAACCGCTGACGCTATGAAAAGTCAAATACAAGATGCTGCATGTTCAGAGCTGCTGTTATAGATCGAATTTTTGGATTTTATATTTGACTTCAGGCTGTTGGCGGTTCTGTAAATGGTTGTCTAAGTTGGATGAAACCTTAACAATGGCGTAGTTTCATCCGAAAAAGAGAGGAAGCTACAAGTAAAACAAATTATATAAATAGTGAGATAATTCTGTTAGTACTCACAGACATGATTTCTTATGCTGCCTATCCATATGGTGATGTACCAGAAAGATCGTTTTTAAAATCTGACTGTAAATCAGCTTCTTAACCCCAATTCTAAGCAGATTTAGTAAGGATATATGAAATAAAATGTGTTGTTATTATTGTACATAGTCTGTACATAACCTAAAATGTAAACATGTAAGTAAATAAATTTCTTAATGACAATGTACTACTATGTACAGTAAATAACAATATATGCAATTTTATTTAAAGCACACAGAGGTACCAATATAAAATTTATATTGAAGGTTATAGTATACAAAAATAACATCCTGGCCTCCAGATAACATTTATATTGTAAAGACCTGATGTTATGTATAGATTTAAAAGAGAGGCACTGTAAAGGCAGCTGTGTAATAAATTACATCTAATGCTCACATAAAAAATTGAGGAATTATAAACTATTTAACACATAACACGTACAAATGCACTGTAATACTTTGACATGGATGTGAAGAATTAAGTTCTTAACTTATCTGAACAGTTGCCATACAGCCAAAAGTATACTTGTAATATTAATTTAATCACAGCATACTTAATGTTTGTATTCTCAGGGCACATTTTGCAATATTTTTCCATATTTTTAAGATTTAAACAATGATTTCTTATTAAGTATGCAAGATGAAATGACCCATGTGGTTAATGCTTTGGTCCTAGTGAGCTGTAAGAGCAAGTCACAAACTTGAATTCTGCCTGGTTTAGTTGCATGAAGGTAAATGAACTTATGTTCTTTTAAATCATTTCATTCATTATCTTGATCACTTAGTACTTGGCAAGGGATAAATGCAGTAAAAATGAAGTTCTACTTCATATAAATTGAGAATGTTGTAGATTACAAATAAGCAAAAGGAAATATAAAGCAAATTGGAAAAATGCTCTGTAACAACGGTGACATAAATAATGGCGTTAAACCTTAACTAAATTATAAATTATGTAAATCATATTGTGAGCTGTATAGCATTGATTATAAAAATCCAATCTCTTCAGATTCTCATTAGTATGTCAAATGTTAGCCTTAAATAAGTATCTGTTAATAACTCTGCTGCCTGCTTATAGGATAGAATCTTGAAGCTTGCTCACAGGGTAAATCACTTGAAAATTACATGCTACTTATCATCTCAACCTTTACATGTTTAGCTATAAAAGTTTTCTGAATAGATTAATATAAAACAGCATAGTTCTTTTTTATATATTAACTACATATTTACTGGTTTTTTTTTTTTTGGATTGATTTATTTATGGACGCTCTTTAAAGCTCAGGTTATCAGCGTCCCATTCAACTCAGGGCGTTAAACGGCCGACAAATTTTGCTCAGAGACCTCTCTTTCAGGCTTGAGGTTCTTTTTCATGCCGTAAATGTACGACATGGGACCCACGGCTTTACTTCCCTTCCGAAGGAAGCCATACTTAGGATTTTTACGCCCCGAAAAAATCCATCGGTCCTGGCCGGGTTCGAACCCGCGATTTGGGTGTAGGAGGCAAGTATGGTAACCACTACACCACCAGGACCGACATATTTACTGGTAAATAGATATACAGAGTGCTGAATGAA
Organism: Metallyticus violacea; assembly: GCA_030762175.1. Lineage (NCBI taxonomy): Eukaryota > Metazoa > Arthropoda > Insecta > Mantodea > Metallyticidae > Metallyticus > Metallyticus violacea. The sequence goes on along the minus strand of CM060841.1, from coordinate 31,762,008 downwards.
TTGCAAAATATTTCTTAAGCTGTATCAGGCCGGCAAAGAGAAACAGAAATCTCTCTGATATATGTGGAAGTTTCTAACGATAAGAATAAATCTTCAGCAGCTAAGCAAAAATCACATTTCTTTGCTCTTCTGATTCAATTGGTCATAGTCTAATGCAATAAATAACTTTGCAAAGGACATAGCACACCTGTTAGGTTGTATTTTGTGTAAAATTGGGCAGAGCCAACAGCTTATTACTCCGAAATAAACTGCAAAGGCAGAGGATACACTTTATAATCATGCCTTGGCCAGTTTCTCTATAAGTCAAATGACATTTATCTTAATGGCTTCAATTGCAATATTCATTCCATTCAATTCAATACATTACACTTCAGCAATTGGCAATGAATGTTTAAATTTTTACCCAAAGGTGAGTGGGTATTTGAGCAGCATGTTTATATTTTCATATATATCTTTTATATATATAAAACCATTTATGCTTTGCCACATTGCACACACTGCTATAAGCTGTTCAATGAGACATTATTGCAAAAATTCTGACAAATATGTTGTTTTATTCCATTATTGAGAATAAAAAATTAAAATAATTTCAGTTAATGTTATATACTGTATTCTGCATTAATGCAAAGCATCGTATATTGCAACGAATAAACTCATGCAAAACTACTTGTTAAAATGGATATTTACATCTGTATGCTAAAATAAATATTATCTCTAGCAAGTTGAAAAATTAATTTTTTTCAATATAGAATATTATCTTCAATTAAAGAAATACCAAAATAATAAAAAAATGTTATAAATGTACATAAATAAGATGGTTTTGTAGCATTAATATTGTATTAGGCTTTCTTGTGAGCTCCTTTAAGAGCTATTATTATTGTTTTGTTAATCATTATGTAGCTTACATTACATAATAATTACTGTTGAAATTTGTCAAGCTGTAGAAGCTGGAAAAATAAATTCATTATTAAATATTGCTGAAGTGAATGAATCTTATATGTATGGCAGCCACTACGAAATTTTTGAGATATGCAACAATGAACAATAAGTTGTCATACTATTGGATTTTCACATATACTACAGCAAGTTCTATATACCAGCACCTCTGCCTCTGGAAGTAGTATGGCACTCATTCTTTAGCATAGCACTCACCTTTTCTTCAATGACAATAACAGCTTCTTCCTGACTGGAAAATCAGTGTCTATGTAAGAGATTCTTCACATTTTATTACTGGAAGAAATTGCAAGATACTAAGTGAGACTGCAGGTATGATGAAATTATTAATTTACTTAAACAAGGAGCAGCATAATCTTGAGATCATTCTGTTCTTGATCATCTCTATTCGAATTTTGAGAACACCATAGATAAATGTAATTGTCATCTTCTTTTCTTTGTGCTTTAGTACTCCAGAAAGAAAAGAAGCATCGCATAAGTTATGGTTTGCAAGTTCATTAAATTGCCAGTTACAACTGTGTTTACTTTATTAGACCAAGGTTTGTTTTTAAAATGTTTGTCAATGTGTAAAATGATATGGACAGATTGCATTTTCATTTCTAGATGTATTGCATGTGCTACACATCCAGTAATAAAGTTGTTTTTCTCAATATAAATTATCAATACCATTTAATTCTCAAAATTCCTTAAAAATTTATGTGTTTGGTGCTTTTCTGCATGATTACAGAATTCTACTTTGTACCTGATTTAAAATACATTAACCAAGAATTAATTAAATTCTAAAACCAACATCATATCAAAACCACTAAAATGAAGCTATTATATATTCTAGATTTGGTTAGTTATTCGATTTTTATACTCTTATATTCCACCTACTATAGAACATGTTTCATGAACTAATGCAGCTGATGAACCCTCAGCATGTATAACTATCCTCAATCTTTGGGACATAGATGATATCAGATTTCTATAGTAGTGTGAATGAGAGGCTACAACATCCCAGGTTAATTAAGGATATAATGGTAAATATTATCTAGTATATTTAGAAACTATGTGAATGGACATGTATAAAGGATTAAGGATGGAATATTTATGATACAGATGGCACATATGTAGCATAGTGGAGTAATGTTCTTTGGGAGATCCTCTTGACCAACAGACCAGTTGGGGTGAGCCAAGTTCCATAATCTCTTATGTTATGGAAACATTTTATTTTCACTACTTATAAGAATTCAAGCAACTTTGAAATGGGCAAGAATGTTCACCATTTTGCCATAAATTAATTGTTCTGTAATGACATTGTATATTACAGCAAAATAATTCAACATTAATAAACTGTGGTTACAAATAAAAACCACTAATACAGAACCAAAGCCTGCATTTTATTTATCAAATTGATCAAGTTAGTTAAATCAACCCCTCTCCTCCAAATGCAGTTTTGCAGATTCTGAGTGTTGTCAATATTATTGTTTTATTTTAGCAGAAGCAAAATATTTCAAACGTTACCATTTATTTATCTACTAGAACAGCAATGGTTCCCAACAAGAATGTGCTAAATTACTTGCAAATATACAATTTAACACTATACCATAATATAAAGTGCTACAGAAATAGGTTTCAATAATGCATTAAAGAGAAGTAATTAACTGCACTTTAGCCTCATTAATTAATTGCTTATTTGTATTCATCTCAATTTTGTAATGAATATGCAATTGTAAGTTAAGCATGCTGACTTACCATTTGCTAATATGGTGTCAATGTATTATTCTGTTGTCCCGAAACTGTTTTTTGTCAAATAGCGAGCAGTTTTTCTTCCCCACACATGTGTGTTTCATGATAAATCGGCTCAAAGCTTATGTCTGAAATTAAATATGAGTTATTAAATGCATAAAGCACTTATATCACAACAGTAAAATACATCCTTGTTTTTTTTTAAATCCCTTAACATGTAAAATGCAAACATTTTAATAAAGCAGTTTAGAAATATCTAATCTTAAGTTCTACTCTAAATAGTGATCATCAGTAATTAAACTGTTGTCACTTTTGATAATATGCAAAACTTTAAATAAAGTCTATATAAATGAATTGAGAAAACATATTTTACTTTACACCTCATTGTGTTCATTGTTACTATTGCTATATTTTTGGGGGAGGAAGGGGAATTAGAAGAAAAATGCTACCCAGTTATGACCTTATAAATTTACGATATATTTTGTTGAAAATTTTCTTATTATTCATTTAACACATTTTGTACAAGACATATATGCACAGGGCATTTAAACATATTTTAAGTAAGCGTTACTTGGGCCGATAGAGTTTTTTCAATGCAATATGCTTTTGTATCTTCAATCAAGTACAAATACCCATAAACTTGCTGAAATTTTACTTACGGCTCAGCATTTTTCATGAAATGAAACAGTTTCAAGTCTTTATTGTCTCCCTTGGTGTTGCATTTCCACGGCGCACTTATATTTTAATAAATGTACATTTAAACATGTGTCATGATTTCTCAGTAACCAGCACGATATCAAAACATGACGTAACAATGCACGTTTCTTCTTCGTTTCGGAACTGCAAATAACCACTTTCAAAGAGAATCTGCATAAAATCATTCGATTTCCTTCTATTTGCTAACTCTAAAGCACATATTAATTTAAAGTATGCTTCTGTTAGGCGAATTAGGTTTAAACACAGTTTAATTGTGCAGTTTTAGCGCCCTCGTAATTGGAGTTGGAGTTGCCAACCAACTGAACTGCGAGCGCAGCGCCAATTTTGCATTTGTTAGAAGTAATAGCAGATTAAATAAGGCAATTAGGTTAAATAAAGAAATATGTAGATGTTTAATTATTAGGTCTGTTCGACCTTTAAAATCGAGCTACTATAATCATTGCTGTACCCACAGGTATTAAAATCTTTTGATGACTTACAATTTTAAAAATTGTAATAAATAATCAGGAAAATATTTTCCAAAACTAATTAATAAACATACTCATTTATAGTTTGTATTGAAACAATTAGAAATATTATTCGACCAGGAACTTTATAGGTCAGAAGTTCAAAGACACCTTCCAATTATATGCAGTATGCTACTTGGCGGGCTACATATGCCGAAAAGTATGTAGCTGTTTCTCGCTTACCAGCGCTAAGGTCCAATGTAGCAGTTTTGCAAAGGCTGTCGGCAGACTCTCAGATGTACCCCCCCCCCAAAAAAAAATCCGGAAATCGTTCTGGTCTGCCTCTACCGATCTATGAGAAAACATCCTACCTATGTGCTTGCTAGCTGCAGCAATGTAGTGAGGAAAGATGTCTGTCTGAGTAACCAGAGAAATGTCCTCCAAGAACTCGGAGACAACCTCCCAAAGGAAAGCTGTATACATAGGGATGTGTTTCTGCGGAAGTATGTAAGATTCCACTTTACCTGATACCTAGAATATTGATGATCCTTCGTCCTTAAATAAAATAAACCGAATCTCCATAACCTCCTCTTACTTGTACATGGATTTTCGTTTTTCTTTTCTTTTCTTTTCTTTTTTTTTTTTTTTTTTTTTTTTTATGGATGCTCTTTAACATCTAAGATCATCAGCGTCCCATTCAATTCAGGGCGTGAAACAGCGGACAAATTTTGCTAAGAGGCCTCTTCTTTAAGGTTTGTGGTTCTTTTTCGTGCCGTAAATACACGACACAGGGCGCACTGCTTTACTTCCCTTCTTGTCAGTGCGTTATAATACTAGCAGGATCAGTACATGCTTCCGCCATGGCGCCTCTGCATTGAAACTGATTGCACTGTTCAGAGAAAACATGTGCATAAATTACTAACAATTAAAATGAGCAATAAGGTATTCACAACGATTGATATATCAAGATTATTACAGTATTTTACTTCTCAATGACAACCCGCCCTTATTAAAGTTTAAACTGCAATTTCCTTTAGGGACTATTGCTCATAACACCAGGGATGTAAGTTATTCTGAAAAAATGAGAACAGAGTTTCACAACAAGATTATATTTACGTTAGGATGGAAGTGACAGCGAACATTTAATAGGTCAGTTGTTCCCAGACGTTATGAGGGCGCTCTATTTGTATTTTTTGTTTTTAGCCATACAAAAAACTACAAACCTTTCCCTTCAAAATGATATACACAATGTAGGGGTTAAAATTGACATTTTAGCACTTTAAGCATGATGGTAAGGCTAGTATACGTATGTACCTTTTCCTCATTCAACAAACTTGAGCATCTCATGAAATTCGTTTGCCATTATTTCTAAATAAAATAAAGGTATAAATACGTGATAAGTTTCTTTCTATTTTTTTGGTGGTCATTCTGCTTCAATGGTATGGGTCTGCCAGGGCTGCCAAAGTTTTTTTGTGTGTGTTTTGAATTGAATGGGTGTGAAGCACATAGTGATTTGTTAAAATATTTTAGTTCAAATTCACATAGATTTAAGTGTTGTATGCGTTTAATAGGTATGGGGGAACAAAAGTCTTTAGTAGACGTAAATTTCGGAAAGACTGTAAGGGACATGTGGGCAATATATTTTCATACGTTGTTCACAGATGACAATCCACAACATGGGCTTGCCCTAAAGGTAAGGTTTCTTGGTGTAGATATCGAAAATCAAAAGTAGCTGGGGAAAAGTACATCCACAAACACTCACTAACAGAAGCGTTTCTTTCTGCTATAAAACCCATTTTTAAGGATATTTCTAAGGATAATCTTTTAAAAATATGTCTCTGTGGTGGTAAGCAAAACCCCTGTGAATGCTTCTGTTACTTGATATGGGAGGGAATGCCAAAAATGTTTATGTTAAGTTAAAACACTAAATGTTAGTGTTTTAGATTCAATGGTGGATATAGTAGTAAAAATTTGTGTTTATAAAAATGGGGGTAAACATAGGAAGTAACATGAGAGGTAACTAGAAAATAGATAGATGGCGACTTCAGATGGTAAGAAAAGGGACTGAAAAGTGTAAAAAAAGGAGCAAAAGTTGTCAAAATACTTACAGAAGAAGAAAAGAGAATTTGTATTAAAAAAAAAGAAAAGAAACAATTATGAGCCTGGAATGTTTTAAAATGCAATTGAACTGTTTAAATGCAATTTTCCATATCTGCTTTTCAAGAAATAGGTACACGTAACTCAAAAACTATTAAATATTAAATACTGATACAATTACTGTTTTATATTTTCTTGCTGCAGTCCTATGTGTTAAATTATAAATGGTAGTGATATCTTTAAAACATTTCATATAAAAAAGTTTATTGTATGTAAAAACTTTATTTCATTTTTAGTTTAATAAAACAATTTTTTCCTCAGGTGTTAAGCTTTAAATTTTAAAAGTAAAATATTTAGCATTAGAAAGGATTTAATTGGTGGTAGAATTAAAAAGATTTAGGTTAAAACGGTTGTATATGCGTACCTGTATAGATAATGCACTGCATATCTAAAAAAAAAAAAAAAAAAAAAAAAAAAAAAAAAAAAAAAAAAAAGATAATAGTATTTATGTCACTTTTGCACAAAAATGTTACAATCTAATAGTTTTTTTTTACCTTCTTTATTGAACAAAGTATGTTTTGAATAGCAATTACATAAAGTTTTGTTTTAATATAATTAGCTTTGGATAAACAAAAGTTACACCGAACTGCTTATAGTACTTAGAGCTCTTTCCAGTATCCTTAATCATCATCCGATAAAAATTGAATTTCCGTAAACTCGAAAATAGCAATAATTTTATACATAACCTCTGAATGCCATCCAAAAGATGACCAAAATAGAAGTATATGATGCAATATGACACAAAAAACACTCCGATAATATATATATGGCACTCCAGTACTTGCAAATAGTTGAATACAAACTAAAGATGATGTTTGCGCCCTTCTCGCAGGAGTTTAGGAACTCCTAAATATTGTATATGAAGCTTTGCAAGGCCAGGATGTTAACGTTGTAATATCCATTGATGAAAACATATAATAATAAGTTGAGTTCTAATCTCCATTATTTGATAAAAAGCAATTCAATTCCTTCAGTCTATCTAAAAGAGAAAATTGACGTGATGCGGTAAATTTTGGATTCGTTTTTACAGAATTTTTAACAACTCGCTTCAATAATTTCCGGAACATATTCAAAACATATTCATACAAACTTGATTCTAAACTCCTGTTTTAGACTCTCGCATTCAACTGTATAAAAATGCAACAAATACGAAATAATGTATTCATTGAATGTTAAAATTAGTTTCGATATCCTGTATTTGGAACCCCGTATTTACGCGAACCATTTTCTAAGCTAAGGTTGCCATCAATTTTCCTTTTCTGCACGCTAACACATCAGCATTTTCACAGTCTTCTGATTATAAGTCTTGAAAATTTTGTTTCGTAAATTGCATAACACTGCAGATCAAGAAAAATACGCGGTGTGCTTAATAGTGATCTTCAGCTGTTACGCTACGATATTTTAATACCTAATGTCAACTGTTTGTTTATCTTTGAATGTGAAACAAACGAAGTCACTTTGTAAAATGATTCAGTTTAGCAATGCAGAGTATCTTGAAATGTTACCATTTATGGGAATGTATCTAGAAAAAGGGCGCCAGTTTATTAACCTGTCTCTATGAGAGGTTCTGAATACAAAGAACGTTAACACCCTGTTTCGAAAGAGTTGGCCGGAGAAACAGCTCGGAAGATTATTAATATTTATTCTGCGAAAGTAATTATGAATATCTTCATTACATAATGCGATCTCAAATATTTTTAATGCTTAATGCTGGGGAACTTAACGAACTTTGCTTGCTTTTAATCCACATTAGAAGCTAAGGAATCAACAGTAAAAGGTTGAATATCTGCTGCGTTGGCAAGATTGTAAAATGTAAAAAGTATCTCAGGAATTAATAGAGCTATGGAATATGTAAAATAAATGAACGAATCTGCAAGCCATAGCATAATTTTCTTAGTTTAATGTTTATTTTGGCTAATTTTATTCCCAAAAATTATTGATATCGTCTTTTTCATTGTTTTGGTAATTCTTGCAAAAAGGGAAACTTTTTCTTTAGCGGATGAATTTTTAGAACAATCAAAGCATATTTGTTGGCATCGGGCCCTTTCAAAATTCAGACCTTCCTGTCCAGAGCCTGGTAAATGCTAATTTTTTATACATATCTTCACAATCGCTAGACAGATTTTATTTTCCTAAAGTTGGAGCTTCCTTCTATCTTTAGGACACCGCGTGGTTTTCTTCATTAGTTTAATGCATATTTTATCAAGCCTCTAATTTTGGAAAAGTTTGGCCATTTTTAGGAAGATAAATCTAAAGTCGCCGTGGGTTGTTTTAGCCGTTTTTGCATTGAGAGCCACTGGTTCTATTCCCGGATGAATTTTTAAGGCAAACGGATTATTACTGACGTGGAGCACTTTTGTAACTGAGGCCCCCTTCTTCTAGAGCCTGCCCAAATTTTGAGCATCTTATGATGAATATATCCAAAAACGAGAGACAAACTTTCATTTTCGGCTCATTTTTCGAAAATTGTGCCCAGTTCTATGTGCAAAGCCACCAGTGAGTTTCTGTTTTTATTTCATATCTATTTCTTTGAGCCTCAACGTGTAGTTTCAAAAAATGTCGGTTTATAAATAAGACTTGCAATTATTTGTAGGAGAGTAATTTCAGTGGCGCGTTTAGGATTATTTTCCTCATTCTTGCATTGAGGGAACTGATTTAATTCCCGGGCAAATTTATAGGCCATATTTGTAGGTATGAAGCACTTTTGAAATTGATCCCTTTTTCTCGAGAGCCTGAAATTGCCCAAGTTTTGAAATAATTTCATGTATATCTCCAAAACGGGTACCATATTTTAATTTTTTCCTTATTTGCTCAACTCTGGGATCCCTATCTATATGCAGGCCTCTAAGTATTTCCCCCCCCCTCCTTTTTAGCTTAATGCCCCTTTTATTGTGCCTGAACTATTGAAATATAACTTACTCTTTTTTGAGGTTTTAGTTTAACACCCGTTTTTTACTACTGAGGCACCACAGGCAGTGGACACTGGTAATACATGAGATGAAATTATATATTGGGAAAGGATTTTTTTAAGGAAGGGAACATTCCAGGCCTAAGTTTAGGGTAGCTCCCCGGCATTTGCATGTATGAGGACTGAGGAAAACCGGAAAAAACCTCAGGGAGGACGGTCCTGGTGGGATTCGAGCCCCAGACCTTCCGCTCACAAGTTCACGCCTTATCGACCTCGGTCACTCGTGGCGGTTTTTTGAGGGGCTACCTCCCTGGCCTAATGGTTAACTTTGTTGTTCGATTCCCGGTACCAAGGAATTTTTCTGAGTAAGGGAGGTCTGGAAACGGGTTCCACCAGCCTCGTGAGGACAACTGGGAAACTGCCTAATACAAGGTGGCGATCTTCAATCATGCAAGCCGCGCGATATGGCGATCGACGGGGTGCAACATTGCCATCTACCAATGATGTCTTACGACGGAAATAGAGGACGCAGAGGCCGTCGCTAAAGGCCAACGGCTCTCCTTGGGTTGAGATTTTTTGAGGTGATAAATCTCTATATGGAATAATGGATACGTTTGGCCCTCTTTGCACTGTCGTTCACTGTTTCTATTAGCGGATTAGTTTTATAATAGTTGTAGGCGTGGAGAGGCTCACAAAGAAGCTCTCTAGAAAAAGTTATTGCATATTTAATTTTTGCATAAAACTCAACAATGTGACAAACATGATCCTGTAAATCTACTGTTTTTAAAAGATTTTTTGAAAAATATTTAACTTAATTATGTAAAATGCCAAGATCTTCGCAATTATATATTGAGGCAATATTTTATTAGTGGGTATCGAATTTTATTGATTGGTTAATTAAAGAGGGGAAAGGGGAGGAATTAATTGATGGATTAATTAGGTGGTGTTAATTGTATTGAAGTAAGCCTCTTCTTTTTACTGATGTCTTCTCTGATTTGCTGTCTGTGCCGAAATTATTTTACTCAATAGATCTCAGGGGTTGCTAGAGTTTCATAACAAGTTTGTGTCAACGGGAAGGGCAAGGTATCTAACACATTACACAGAAATTCGCAGAATTGCAGTTGACTTTAATTATTAACCAGATACTGGATGTATTTACGTTCGTTTGGGTACCAGTAACCTTGAGGATTGCTTTAAGAGTTCTTTAGTCCGCTGTTGCACGGTCTAAGCTAAGCTAAAAACGATGGAACTATATTCGCGACACATTTTCCACAATACTCAATATTTCTAGTCACTATTTATCTGTGCCTTTTCTCTGACGATTGTTCACCAGCTGTTCATTATACACTAACACTGTGTAGCTGAGAAGTGAATCGAACTGTTCTAATGGCGCTTGTAAAAATAACTAAGTGAATGCCTACCAAGTGACCACGTATCTAATTGCCAACTAAGTGCGGGCATCAAAATCTCGGAAATTTCTATCAACTATAAATAAAGTTGTCCGTCGTGATGTTATAAATATCTTATGTTACGACTTTCTTGAATAGGTCTCGCGTTTCTTATCCTACGCAAGAATTTCTATTGGTTAATGTCCAATCGTGATTTACTCCCCTCGTCTTCTTATTGGACGTTCACATATAACTTAATTACTTTCTTTATTCTTTAATCGTAACAATCAATCTTAGAGATGTTCAACCTTCATTAGAATTGCGTCGGAGGTGAGTTTATGGTTCGGTTATTTAACAAAAGAATCGTTCGGCATCTTTGCATCCCTCCCTGTTTTTGCTACATTCTGTTTTCTACACTGTCGTTTCCTCAAGGCTAGCGGACAACCCTTATTACTTTGTTGATTGATTTGGTTTATTTACGGACGCTCTTTAACATCTCAGGTCATCAGCGTCCCATTCAAATCAGGGCGTGAAATGGCCGACAAATTTTGCTCAGAGACCTCTTCTTTCAGGCTTGAGGTTCTTTTTCGTGCAAATCTACGACACGGGACCCACGGCTTTACTTCCCTTCCGAAGGCAGCCATACTTAGGATTTTTATGCCTGAAAAAATCCATCGACCCTGACACTGGTGATATATGAGATGAAAGGATATAATGGGAAAAGATTTTTTTTAAGGAAGGAAGCGTTCTAGGTTTAAGGTTAAGGTACCTCCCCGACATTTGCCGTTTATGAGGACTGTGGAAAACCTGGAAAAATCTCACTCGGGGAGGACGTCCTGGTGAGAATCGAACGCCAGACTTCCCTCTCACGAGTCCGCGCCTTAACGACCTCGGCCACCCATGGCGGTGGAGATATTAGTGTGTGCTTTTAAAAGGATATATATATATATATATTCCTTTTAAAAGCTTTTATTATTACTGTTAATTTGTTACATTGCTAATAGTGTTGCTTTATTTTTATTTTATATTATATATATATATATATATATATATAAGCAGAAAAGGATAAAACACCAAGAGAAAAGTCACACTTGTGATGTAGTTCGAAATATAGCGATTACAAGTGTGACTATCTCTTAGTGTTTTATCCTTTTCTGCTTTTATAACTACTGTTAATTTGTTACATTGTTAAGTGTTACTTAATTTTTTTCTTATATATGGTGTCTAATAAGTAGAATCGATGGAGTTTTGAAAAAAAAAATTTTTCAAAAATGTTTCCATAAGTATAACATTCTTTGGGAATCCACTAAAAGGCAGATAATCGTATAATTCATTTACTTTGTTTTTATGTCCGTTTGAAGAAATAATCCGTCATTTTTTTTCTGATATCTACTGTAATTCTACAAGGAAGAGCAATGTTCGAGAATAAAGTGTCATCTTCTTACTCAGGGCCTCAGCTGTTTAATTATGTTATGTGCTGATGTAACACTGACACCAAATCCATTAACTAAGTTAACCTCCAAAATCATTATTACACCTTTCCGTAAGTTTCACTTTCGTTTTTATATCCAAAACTTTCCGTTTTGTCTTAACAGATAGCAAAGACACCGTAGGACGAAATTCCACAACAAACTGTAAAATTGGTTTATAAGCTTCAAGGTTAGTGTATTGTTTGTTTTGTTTTTTTGTTTTAACGGTTTTAACGCCCGTTTTTACTACTGAGGCACCACAGGAGCTGAACACTGATGATACATGAGTGGAAATGATATATGGGGAAAGGAATTATTATTTTTTTAAGGAAGGAAACGTTCCAGGCCCAAGTTTAGGGTGCCTCCCCGGCATTTATGAGGACTTAGGAAAGCTTGGAAAGAAACCTCATTCAGGGAGGACGGTCCTAGCGTGATTCGAACCCCAGACCTCCCGCTCACGAGTCGGCGCCTTAACGACCTCGGCTACCCGTGGCGGTCAAAGTGTATTCTGAATAAGTAAAATGTTAAAAGAAGAGGTAATTGCACATGCTTTCTGAGTTTGTCGTTATACAAGCTCGTTGTGTGGTAATTAAGGCATTTTAACCAATACCATTTCTCCGTTTTAGTGTTAATTATGAGACAATTACTGTCCAGTATCGATTCCAGGCCCACTTAGAAATAATATATATTATATATATAATCACAAAAGGGTCATAGACATATGGTTTACACATGTTGTTTACAAAAATATGAAAGAAGGCAAAATATAATTGAAAGGGAAGGTTGCCTTTAGCCAGCATTGTAACCTTTTAGACTAAGAGAGTCTCTTTGTAATGTTACTTCAGGTCAACTAGAACTTAGAAAACAACCGGATATTGAACAAAACGCGATCTCAAGAATTTGGAAAGGACAGGTGATTCTTTTGTTATCAGTACAGGGAAAGCTCAGCCTCTCACAAAAACGTTCAACTAATAAATTGAGCTTATAGCCGAGGAAGAAACATTACTAAATTGCGGTACAGAATGGAGGTTCGACCAATCACCCCTGAGATACCAATCCATTTATAAAATTCTATCATCTCCTTATCCACAACGAATCCAAACCCAACCCAACACATAAAAGTAAATGTACCACAACAAATACCTTCGCAATTATTTAATAACATTTATTATTATAAAGCTTAAGTACCGTTATTCTGGTACTGATTTTACAACAAGCATTTTCAGCTCAAACTGTTTCATCATAAAACGAGCAATTGTAACCATATCCATAAATTCAGTTTAAAGAAATTGACAGCATAATAATATCAAACTTAACCTCAGCAATCTCATATATACAAGGAATAACATTTCATATTGCGGGATTCCAACAGTCATTTTAGTATAATCAAACAAAAATAAGGTCCATTTATGCATAAAGTTTTAATTATTTTTAAAATTTAACAAAATTTTAATAATATACACTATAAAAGCTGTTTCAAAAATTCATATTATAATCTCAGAAACGAGTTCCTTATTTGTTAGTATCAACATGTGTCCATCTATTTTTATGTTCTCCCTATAACAAATTAAACTTAAAATAAATGCTCGAAATCACCATATCCTGCGTGAATACAAACCTCACTTCGACGTCTCATTTCTCCACGAAATTGATCCCAAATTTTTAGTGTGTTATGTACTCTGATAACTTGCCACAATTCTATTGCAATAATTCTCCATTTCACCCACTGGAGACGAATACATCAATGCTTTTTAATAGCCCCATACAGAAATTAGGTGAACACAGAGACCAGACCTCATCTATCCACCGACTGGGAAAGCTTATAATAATGAATTTCGAGGAAGTGTCGTCATGCATGAATTGACATTGCATGGCCTACAAATTATTATGTCGATTCTTAAGAAGCCTATCTAAGGTTAAAGAAACTTCAGAATGATGTGTTTTTCAAGCAGGGGTTGGATACTTTCAGCATTTACTTTAATATAGGTGAAGAACAGTCATAGATACACCTTAAAACTGGGAAACCAAGCATTTTAAGATTCATGTCGATATTGCTATTTTCGTTGTTTACACGAAGAACGCACTTCTGAAGTTTTGCCTTGCATTTGTCCAAGTTTTTCTACGAATAGAAAAAGTTAATTGTTCTTGAGTCGAGAGCTAATTGTATCATTTGGCATTACATATTTTGTTCCGATTCGTTAAGATTTATTAATGAGCAAAGTATTTTATTAATATTTGGTGACATTAAAAGTTTGCTGATATACGTTGATATAATTCATCGCAATTTGATCTTAGAAACGTGTTTTAGAATATTTTACTCTCTCCAGTTGTTCACAAGAATTATTTATTTTAATTAGGTTCTACACACTTCATAAACCATGGAAGCATAGAATATGTTGTAATACACTAGTTTTCATATTCACAATAAGCGTTTAATAATATTCAGCAATTAATAGTTGTTGGCTTGCTCTAGAATGGCCGTAATTTGTACTTTCTTTCAATATGCTATTCCGACGCGGCCTTTAAGATAGGGTGTGTCCGTCAAAATGATTCTCATTCACAAGAGTTGTAATTGGCAGTTTGGTTCATTTGTATTCCGTTAAGGTGCCAAACCATGCCGGCTCGTCGACTCAGTTCCTTCTAGAGGTAAAAAAAATGAAAGACGCAAACTTTGACGTCACAGCAATATGTATGGCACGCCTGGTGACTTGTAATTGCACTGTGAATGTGTGTGAAAGTTCTGATCTGCACGTTCACAATGGTGGAGGAGATTCTAGCGACAGTAGGCTGCGTAAAATGACCATGAATTAAAAGCGTTAATTGCATATGAGCAGTTAAATACATGCATCCCGAATTCTTAAAGTTTAGCGTTCTAAGAAAATTAGTTACTGTATAGTGGAGAGAATGTAAGGAATATTTTGACAGATATTTTGTTGTCTCGCCGTTATTGCTACAAATTTCCTTTCTTTCTTTCTTTCTTTCTTTCTTCTTCTTCTTCTTCTCTTTTTTTTTTAATTTACAATGTCACCGCTTGGTCTCTTAGGTCCAAAAATAATGATGAAAATAATGGGCTTCTAAACTGATGTTGCGGTTCACAGTTTCTTGAGGATGTTTGGTAGAGCCTTTTCAGGCATAGAAAAAATCCTGAAAACTCTCCATACAAGCAACTTGTGCAAAACAAAATCAAAGCCGCTAGTGCTCAACTTATACTCTATAGGTTTATAACTGTGGGCAGCAAAATGTAAGACTGATGTCTTTCTGGTAAAAGTAATTTCAATGATTTCACACAATATTTTTTTAAAGGAACAAGAAAAAAATATTCAAGAACTTAAACATGTTTATTTTACATAGGATTTGTTGTCTTACACTTTACAATACTTGAGTTATTAATGAGAAAGGATACTGTCGTTTCTTACACAAAAATTCTATTCGTGGTGGAACTGAGACATTCACATGTTTCCTGTGCAACTGAGAGAAGTTTCTAGTTTTTATTGTTTTTATTTATGTTGGTTAGTGCCAAAAAGCCACCTCGTAGTTGAAAAATGTACTACTTTCACTGCTATTGACCTTATTTGGATACTCTTTCTTCGCTAGCACCCAAAGCTTGAGAAGTGATAATTTACCATAATTTAACTTTCGGTCTGATTTAAGAACTGGGCATCCAGTTATACTTGACAACAGTGATGAAGGTAATTATTGTGCCATGTTATTCTCAAGAGTTAGGAGATAGTTAATCTTTTCTTCCTTTATTCAGAAACTTATCCAAATTTAAATTAGGTTTTTAAAAAATAAAATATGCAGTTAATTAACCTCAAAACGGACAAAATGGCGTTATGACTGCAAGGTTATACACAGTTGAAGGCAATTTGTGCGTGCGCAACACAAGACACTCTTGCTTTGTTGCCAGCTCGTACATTAGTTGCTGCGGGAACTCACTTTTTAAGAAACTGTGGCGGAACAAAAAAGATTGAGAATCAATACCCTAGAGTTCAACGTACAGTAATGAATTTTATATTCCTATCAACCCCTTCTAATTTTGTTTCAAAATTCCTTAGGAAACGTACAACGTTACTTAAATACCTAATCCTATCATATGTGCGTAACTGTATTGTTTTGAAACTAAAGGCACAGAACATTTTATATCCAATAAAAATACTTTACATACTTCATCTCACAAAATATTCTTTAATGTTTATTTTTCTTTGAATAGTATAGTAATTGAAGAAGTCTTGAGTGTTGAAATTTTCTTTTTGCACAGTTTTACTTACCTATAACTTTTATATTACGATAGATTTTAGAGAAATATGCAGATAACAGTAAAGCGGGAAGTATTTTTATATGCATACTATAATTCCATTCCACAGAAATTGTTGAACTTGCAACCGCAGATGATTGAATTTGTGTTCTGAAGTTCTTATACTCCAAAATGAGATGTCTTATAAAAGTAGGGACACAACAGCAACAACAACAACAACAACAACAACAATAATAATAATAATAATAATAATAATAATAATAATAAGTAGTTATATTTGAATTCACGTTCGCGTTTATAAATTTATTTATTCAAAATAAAACCTCTTGCTTGTTGCCTATAAGAGTTATCATCATTATTATGAGTATTAATATGATATTTAATTTTATCAGAATTATTAATGGATTAAAATAAAAGTCCTTGTCCTATTGGCTATAATTAGCAATATTAATAGTAATTATAATTTTTTTTATTATAGAAATTAACATTCCACAAAGTTTTCGTTTGTTTTTTGTTTTTGTGTACTTGACGCTGAGGACATGCGATTTAAATGCGAATTGACCGCGACATTTTAAATATGATAATTAAAATGGACCTAATTACAGTGACAGATGGGTTCAATTGGTTGAAAATTCAACGCAGTCTTAAATAATATGAGTTTAAAAAACTGGCCAAGGAAATGTAATGATTAAACTTCCCATCCAAATAGGTTATATTATTTGCACAATTCCTTTTTAAAGCCAATTGCCATTGGAAACATAGTAATTAAAAGAGTTAATAAATTAAATATTCAGAATAAATTCTAAAATGTAACCAGGCAAATACTGCAGAAATAGAGAACAGAATAAGTAGAGGGCGAAAAATCAATTATAAGGCTAACAGATAGAAATGTTTTGCACAAAAAAGAATATTTATCAAAATATTGTTTAAATTATTCCATTATATGAAGAATAACACTATTATAGTAGTCGACATGAACATTCAGCGAAAATCTGTAAAGACATATAAAAATATAAAATTTTACAATAAATGAAAATGTAAGCAAGCAAAGTGAATGTCAGATTTTATAACTAAGGGCTCCTCTTCCTCCCCAATAAAACGTTGAATTGACAGATAGAAGTAAAGAAGCCAAAAAAAAAAAGTCCAAAAAAAAAAGGGGTCAATGCTTCTCTCTGAGATCTCTGGAAGGGAAAAAATGTATTTCTTGGTTGAAGAAGTCTTGTGTAAGTTTCTTAGCTGAACCGAAATAAATATAATATCAGTAATAATTTAAGAATCACTTTACAATAACTGAAGCAAATTTCTAGGCATGGTCTGTTAATTTTAAGTTTTATTGTTTGTATCAAAATGTATACTGTGTACGCTCTAATATTAAAAATGTTAAAACCTATGATATTCATTGTTTGGATAAGAAGTTAGGCAGCTTTATCTGATATTTCTTTATTGTAATTTATTAAATTATTAAATTTATACAGCAAGTGAAGATGTCTTAAGTAAATCTTTATTCAGAATTATAGCAGCCTTAAATGCATTTCAGCTTATTTTTATATTTAGCTATTTATGGAACCCTGAATAATTTCCTCCATGTACTAGTATCAACTATCGCTTCTTCAATAACGCTAAATGACGTATGCAGTTTGCTGTACGGTGCTTTGGCAAAGGCCATAGCGATACCGCGATAGGTAAACTGCTTGACTTGCAGACGTGTTCAATGGTTTGTCTACATGTCAGGAGACATAATGTAACAGTATCTTCCCCGCGACATTATCATTATTCCTTAGCATTACTGCACATTGCCTTCCATCCCAAAGTTTAATGTCAATGGTGTGTTGGCTGTAAAACGGAATATGACATAATATTTTATAGGGTTGTCGTACGATGTGCTGCTAAAATTAGAAGGCGTAGATTCGGACTATGGGAGAAGAATTTTTCAACTGTTCTCTTCCCTACTTTTTTATGATCTTGTCAACTAGCAGAAGACTTCAAAACGGTGAATGAAACGCATTATAGTCCCTATAAATATGGATAAGTATTAACATGCTTTCCGGATGTCCTGTCAAGGTAAACGACTCCCAAAGTGATTGAAAAAATCAAAGATATGGAGCTGAGAGATCGGAGACTGAGAATGCAGGAGATTGCTGAAGCTGTAGGCTTTTCTGGAGATCAGGAGCGTAATATTTTGCACAATCATTTTCAAGTGAAAAATCTATTGGCGAGATGGATACTGCATTTGCTAACGACTGACCAGTAAAGAGAACGAGTTGTGACTTCCGTTCAAATTTTGGGGATATTAAATGAATTTCGGAAACAATCGACGAAGCGTGGATACAGCGCTACACACCAGAAGGAAGGAACAGTCAAAACAGTGGATTGCAATCCGAGAAAGCGTTTCTAAGAAGGCAAAAACAACTCCCTCTGCAGAGAAGCGGCAATTTCAATTGAATTTTTGGATAAGAACAAAACCATAACCAGTGAATATTTCGCTATGCTGCTGTGTAATTAAAGTACGCGATTCAGAAGAATCGACCTCACTAATTTGGCGAGAAAAATGCCCTGTTCCATCACAACAATGCGCCGGAAACAAGTCTGCGATTGTGACCTCAAAATTATTGGACTTAAGGTATGAAATCCTTCGTCATCCCATACTCTCCGGATTAACAATTTTTTATTTCCCAACATGAAGAAATAGCCAGCAGAAAAGAAATAAAGCTGTCGCCGAAACAAATGCGTATATTGCAGAAGATTTCGCATTTTACAGATGGGATAAACAAATCATAAAATCGCTGAAATAAGTGTATAGCTTTGAAAGGAGATTTTATTCAGAAATAAAACTATTTTTTCCACAAAAGTTATACTTTTTTTATTTTTCAGCAAATATCCCTCTTAGATGTCTAAATCTGGCATGCAGAAACTGTGGTAAAATCTTGCCCAGATATCTTTTCGAACCGTCGTTGGGAGCACAGACTAAGCGAGCAGTGAACAGCGGCACTTATATACCTTACAATCGATCCAGCTCAAGTTTATGTTTATTTCAGGCAATAAATGATATGAGAATGACAGATTCCAAAAAGAATCTAGTGGCATGAGTGTTCAAAGAAAGAAGATAAAACAGAAATCAGGAATGACTAGGTATAAATATATGCTTTATAAAATTCTTGAACGCAAGTGTCTTTTCCCCCACCCTCTCTTAATCCGTCCTCTAAGCCACGTTTCTATTGTTTGTCTCCCGCCACGTACATTTAATCAATGATCTTAAACTATGTCGCAACATTTCTTTTATTGTTCTACACTGCGAGTGTGGAGGTAGAATTTATAGTAAGTGGTGTAAAAAATAGTAAAATATACAACTGGCATTAAAAATACTACACACACTGAATGAAAACTTCTGTACCACAATCTGTCACACATACTAGGTATATGGTGTTTATCCCACATACAAATAACTAACTGAGGCTGTTATGTATAACAAACACTGGAGACTGAATATATTTTTTGTAGGATAAGCTTGCTTAAAAACGGCTGGGGTTGAAACCCAAGGAGTATATGCAGATTTAAACTGTTTATTTACAGAAAAAAATGATTATAAAATGTATCTTTTGGCAATGTGTTTGTTGTACTTTCCATAGCTGTTTGTTACCATGCCCTTACTTGGGATAAAAGTATAGAATTTTAAAATTCACCCTCAAGAAAGAAAACAAAAGCCCACTCTCACGATGCAAATATGTAACTTTATAATAAGAACAATATTATATTTTATTATAAAGGATAATTATGTATTATCGAAAATAATTATTATGCTTAAATTATTAGTAATATTTATATGCCAGAGTAATGTAGTGGATTTAAGCCTCATATATAAACCTTTTAGAGTATATATTTACATTTTACTATTAAAGAACTACTAACTATAACTAATTATTATAAACGAATTACGTTATAAATGTCCAATTTTATTTAAAGCAAGTAAATTTTAAACCACCTTTACATACATTTACAAGTAACAATGTAATTTTTTTCTATACTAAGAGCAACATTTTCAACAAAATATACATTTAAGATACGAAGGGAATGGGGGCTCTTGTTCGCACGTATCAAGCGCACATATAGTCTTACTGTGAAATTTGTAAAAACCGTCATCATTTTACCCATGAAGATGAAACCAAGCTTCGTCTCTGAAAATATTTATTTCAAATCAATGTCTCCGCTATTGAAAATCTAATTACAAAAATCTACTGACGTGATCACGTTTTGTAACTGTTCTTGTTAGGTTCTTTGATACTACTGTCCCTTGTGTAAAAGGTTTAATTCTCTTCTGTGGAGCATGTTCAAATCTCACGCCTTTCACATCAGTAAGAATTTTTGCTACTTTTAGCGAATTCCAAAGGAAGTAAGGTGTTGTTATTGTACCTATTGTACAATGCTTTGATAATCTATCCAAATCTGCATCGATCGTTCCTACTAGGCACCTACAAATTAAAAAAAAAAAAGCTATATTTATGCATATTAATGTATGTCCGTTAACGCTACAGCGTCGCAATTTTAGTTTTTTCTCAACTAAACTCGGCATAGAGCCATTAATTAACAAACAATTTGTCGAGTTCGTTAACCAGCAAAATTGGCTTACTGGAATAGGGGGTAACCTAAAGTGAAACTTTTTAAAAAATTGTAAAATCCCTCAAGCGGCCCCATTTTTCATTATTCTCAACGAAACTTAGTAAATTTATTTAAAAAATGATAAAAGCGGTTTTCGAAAATCGTGGTAATCGTCCCATCAGAAGTGGGAGTAGGGATGAGGATGCAGTTTCTTTATTTCACGACTATTAAGTTGTGTTCTGCACTTTTTTGACGTTAACCTTAAAACGTTGGTCATGGTGACTGGCTCGCACCACTTGCATGACACCCCACCCCACTGTGTGTGCTGAAAATTAACAGTTCATCACATCTTTGCCTATTTTGTTTCTGATGTTAAGCGCGTTAACTATATGCGACTCACTCTCTCGGCAGCGAAAAACAAAACATTTTCAACTTTATATAATCCAGTGTATATTTGATAATTTAAGTCTTTTCCTTGCAGCAAGAGAAGAAATTCAGCGAATTCCAAGTGCCAATTGACCTACTCTAAAGACATCTAATAGCAGCCAATTTATGTAAATGTAGTTTAATACCTGTAACATTATTCACTGTCACCAGTACCTGGAGTGTTTAGTTGAAGTGCACACGGGAGCACCTTTTGCGTAACTCTAAAATCAAATTAAAAATGCTTACGTGGTCTATTTATTCAGAACTCACATGTACACTGGATGAGTGCATTCAAAGCTTACGGTTAAGAGAATGTTAATTCAACTACATGCTCTATTGTATCTAAGAAATATTGAGATTAAAAAAAAAAATACGAGACCTTCGTTGAAATATTTTTCCAACGAGCACACCCTCATATACACAATCCATTCCTTTTTGTTTGAATGTTTTGGGGCAAAGTGCCAGTGGGTGTAATTCCTCACAATAAGATATCCGTTCAGTTTGACTTCAAAACCAATTAAAGGCTTTTGTTACTGAATGAGTGAGTTTAGAAAGTGAAGGGCTTATTTACTAAAAAATAGAGTTATTTTAGCTAGGAGGTGTTAAACTTTTCTCACTCACATACTCGAAAGAGCGAGTTTTGCTTCAAAATCAGGTAAAATACTTGTAAGGCGAGTGTAGACTTTTTTTTTTTTTTTTAAAAAGTGATTTAAATTTCTTTGGGATAAAAGTACAGTCGTAAATTTTTTTCTTTCCATTCAATGTATAAACATTAGTTTTGCTTCAAAACCATATAAGGTGAGTCACTCTATGAAAACTTTTTGTAAGTGAATTCATCTTAAAAAGTGTTTTAAATGGCTTGACAGGTAATACATTGGCATTATATTTGTATTAAATGTCTAAGGAATAAAGATGCAGTCGTAATTTTTTTTTTCTCTTTCCATTCAATGTATAAACGTTAGTTTCGCTTCAAAAACCATATAAGGTTACTGCCATTCTATGAAAATATTTTTATAAGTGAGTTCTTCTCAAAAAGGTTAGCAGGTAAGATATTGGCAGACCTTTTTGAAAAAAAGTGTTTAAAATGTCCTTGGAATAAAAGTGCAATCCTTAATTTCGCACGTATTCGCTATACTAAATGCGACAAAATATATCTCTTACGAGAGAGAGTTTCTGGAAGTTTTTAAGTCATACAGAAGAGAGAAGCATTGACCCATTTTTCTTTGGGCTTTTTTTTCTCTCTTTACTTCTATCTGCCAATTCAACATTTTATTGGGGATTAATTTAATTATAAAATCTGACGTTTACTTTGCTTGCTGATTTTCTGTTTATATATTAGTGTGTGTGTGTGTGTGTGTGTGTGTGTGTGTCAGTGCAGTGAGTGTGTGTCAGTGCAGTGAGTGAAATTCTTAACAACGCTTCAGTTTTAAAAAGTTCTTCGTTACAGCAAAGAATGGTCGAAGATCTCAGGTGTTGGTGTGAACAAATTGATCGACTGGAAAAATGTTCGATATGGGCGTATTATTCCCTTGAACATACAGGCAAATGGTACGAGCCTCTCTGCATTATATCTGGTTAATGCAGAGAGATGATATGGATAATACACAGTGGCAAGATGTCGTCATTCTTTTTAATGAGGTGTGATAAGCTGCTAACAGAGATGATAGTAAGCAAATTAAATTAATAAAAATATATTTTATAGCCGCTAATAATGTGCGAAAATACATTGTAGATTTTCGTGTTTTTTCTGTTATAGAATGCGTCAATGGATTGGGGCGTTCAACGTAGATAGTGATATTCGCGTGAACCTATTTAAATATAGGTGAAGTGTGTGGTGTGTATGTCAGTGAATGTAGCAGATTAAAATATTTAAAACTTTTAATACAGAGTGTATTACGGTGCTTGAACGCAGCGGGAATAGATTTATTCAGCTGAATGGTTATATAGAATAAAAATTATATTTACCACTGTTTTCACATGCTTTGATACAGGAAATACCTTACCCATTAAATCCCTTTATCTGTGCAGAGATAATTATATACAACAAAAATATTCTTTCTAAATTTTAAAACGTTTCATTTCTACTCCTGGATGAATTTTAAACCGTTTTCAATGACCTATTTGAAGAAAAAGAAAAAAAAAATCCTGTGATATATGGATATGACTGTGCAGTAAAATAAAGTGAAAGTACGTCCAACCCCTCGGACTCTCCTCTCAAGGTAAAAATCCCGTGACATCCCTCCCCCACCATTCCACCCCGCTCACATAGAAGGTTTGGATACAGTTGTTGCGCATAGAGCAGCTTTGACTGGAATAGGGGAAGCATTCGCTGCTTCCGGCAATTCAAGTTAATATGCAAAAATGCTTACGTATAGTTGATATAGAGAAAATTTAATAAAAATATTCAGTATATGTGTGAATAATTTGTTCGCAATATGTGTACAATGTAATTTTTTAAAAATTTTTAGTAGGTGAAACATTTAGTTTCTTTTCTTTTTCACGATCATTTGTTAAAAAGCCTTTTTCGTGACCTTTTTTCGAGGTACATTAACCTGTATCCGTGATACGTAACCTTTATTACGAGTGTTAAATACAGATGATATATAAGTTTCTTGGTAAGAAATATAAAGCAATTACATTTAATGAATTCATAACAAGAAACGCTAGATGTTAACACGTCGTTTGCTCGTTTCACGCACCGATGATGAAGAATTAGAAACGCCGCACAAATTTTAATAGGCTCCCATGAGCGTCATAACGCCTCATTGTCGGCAAGCCCTCTTTTGCCATGCTGTATTTGTATGATTTCCAGTCACATGATTTAATTAACGTTCTACCGGATGTAAAACCTTTCTTATGCTTCCGCCTGAGTCTTTGCATCCTGCGGATTGCTAACTAGGCTGACGTGTATTTAAAGTTGATGGGAAATACGGGTGCTCTTAAGTGACAAGTCGCATTCACCAGTCGTCCTATTAGAAATTTTATATTTATCTACAGTATACTTTATTACACTCCATAATTACTCCTATTTTATTCTCTCTTTTATATGTAAGAATATCTATAAAGAGTAAGATATAATTCAATAACTTATGTTTGTCAATTCACATTAATGTAAAGTTAATCGCTTTTATTTATTATGCTCAATAAAATAGACTCGTATAGCAATTTGTGATTTAATTGAAATTTACATAATTAGTATATTTACATTAATAAACATCAAAGAATAAGTGTTATTTCATGGCAAATATTTGAACCCTGGATCTTCGTCGCGCGCACAGTGCAACACGCCGAAAAGCAAATAGCAGCCAATTCGGCAGAAATCGACACTAAGCAGGGCACAGTGTTTAGGATAGTTTGTAAAAAGCCAGGGTTTTATAACTTGCCAATCGGCAGGATGAGAATAATAATGATGATGATGATAATGATGATAATAATAATAATAATAATAATAATAATAATAATAATAATAATAATAATACAGGAAGCCAAAGTTATAATAGAAGTGTATAAACCGAGGGGCCAAAATATGTATACATACTTCAAACAAAGAAGAAACTGTGTTAGCATAACAAAACTGGATTTACACAAACAGAAAACGATGAGCACTAATAATCTTAAACTTTTACAGTTACAACAGTTGCTCAAAATGCCCACCATTGGCGTCGATACACTTCTGAGTAGTTTGAACTACTGATTGAGCAACGTTTGCGAAAGTGTCCTCAGCGATTGCAACACATGTCGTTTCAATTTCTTCCCCGAAGTGCCGTCAGTGTAGCGGGTTTTCTACGGTATACAAAATCCTTAAGAGTTCCCCATAAGTAGAAGTCCAACGGAGTTAGATCCGGAGAACGCGGTAGAAACTCAATCGGATATCTTCGTCCTATCCTAGCCTTGGAAGATCGGCATCAAGGTACGCACGTACATCTCGGTGGTAATGTGTTGATGCATCGTCCTGTTGGAAGTAACATTCCTCATTTCTATAGAGTGTATGAATGGCGGATAAGGTGGATGTACGTACCATGTTCAGGCACACTGGGCCAGTTACTGTTCTTTCAAAAAAGAATGATTCAATTAGACCCCTAGATGACAACCCACACCAAACATTAATTCCAGATAAATTAACAGCATTAAAATATATCCAGTCAGTATTCAACTACACGCCACGTGATAGTGAATAGGGCTAGCATATTATGATTTAGAATCATTATTTTAAGGTTGATAAGTTTCTAAAACGTGTATGAAATCATCATGTGTGTGTGTATGTGTGTGTGTGTGTGTGTGTGTGTGTGTGTGTGTGTGTGTAAAAATTAATTAAACACAAATATTTGTTAGAACACAACTTTGCATATTTGACCTTTTTATTATGATAGGTCATGTTTGAATGATTTTTAGATTATATTGAGCATATTTCCTCTTTTAAGCTTTTTCTATGCTTGAAGTATATTTTCAGAATTTTTTTACAAGAATGTTCTCTTATTTTTGTTTTTCTCTGGGAAAAACTCCTAAAGCTTCCTCCTTTTCTTTCTATGTGGAACGTGCAAAATAGACTTGACACGTAAATAATCATGACACATATTTGCCTAACCAGAAACAGGTATAGAAATGGTTAGGTTAAGGTAAGTGTTTCTTTGAAAGCAACTTGATGCGAAAGAAGTAAAATCATAAAATAATTTTGTTGTCAAATTAATTTACAAGAATGGGAGGGTGAGTATGAAAGTGACAGGGAAATAATAATGGGGATAGGAAATATAAGAACGACTTTCTCTTGTTACTGCAGTCACGTCAATTAATCACTTTGACAGGTGACAACATGAGATATTCAATGTGGTGGGGAAGTTAAGATATTTTGGTTTGTGCAAAACAAAAAAATTATTAGCAGCAGGTTATAAACATAATCATCGATTTGTTTTATAACAATGAAGTCGCTTCAATTAATCAAGGTCAGAAAGGTTTGTCGCAAAATGAAATTGCAAGTAAACTATAGTATATGAAAGCAAAATTTGGATTCATACCCACTCTTATACATTTTTTGATAGTCAGGAGTATACTAACAAACCACATAAACCTTGTAAGTAAATTAAATAGGTTTTGTAGTAAAATGGGACTAGTTGTAACGAAGTGACTGGAGGCAGTTTTGGAGTATCAAACAGCGTGTTCTATTGCGAAAGTTTTATTATGAAAAACTTTTCTAATTTAAAATTATAGTTAAATGATATTATTTATTTTAAATGTGCTCCTATTGTATAAGAAAGAAGTTCCTCTATGTACAAGGCTTTCTTAAGTTCATAAAGAAAAATAGGTTTATTTCAAATTTTCACGTAGTATTTATTGCATCTCAGGTATGATGAAAGGAGTTTATAAAGATATCCTAGTATTTGCATTTTAAATAAAATTTACATGCTTAAAATTCCTTAAATTTTACTTTTTCCTTTTCTGCCTGTCAACCTTATCATTGGCACATAACCGAAGATAAATTATAATAAAAAACAAAGTCTTTAAATTTGTTACGGCATATCTTTTATATTACAGAGAATGTTTCTGGAATTATTAGAATGCATTTTTGCCGATTTTACAGCATAAAAATCCTAGCCCTAATTGTGATCAAGTTCAGATACGAAAATATTTCTATTTCTATAAATGTCGTTTAAATAAGGGAGGAAAAATTAAACAAAGGTAATAGGTACACCATCACTTTGACATTATACCTTCTGTTTACTGGGGAATTTTTCATCACAGTTTCTAATGCAAATGCAGTACATATCAATGCTAAATTGATTTGGCTGTCGAAAGGACTTAGCAATAAACTGAAGCAACTAGAGATAAAAACCTCGACAGTGGAATATATTTTTTATTTTATTTTATTTTCCAAAGAGGTAAATAGGAAAACCATTTTAAAGCAAATAATTTAATTGCATATATTTTAAATACAGCAATAACACATTTTAAGAGCTATATTTTTGTTTGTACCAAATCTTTCACATGTAACAAATGGTTACTATTATCTCCAACAGGATTTGTCGCATTTGCGACAAATTGAGAAGAGCCAGTGTATGAATATAAATAGACATTATTTAATGAAAACTTCCCTACCAAACTGTTTGCTGTAAATAACGAATAACGAAGGAAGAAACAATAATATATTTAAAATTTTCAGAATTTGGGGCGTTAAAACTGTAAACATAAAGATGAAAACTATAAAATGCCAGAAAGGTGAAGATAAAAAAATAATAAAAAAATGGTGCAGCATGTCCAATATACTAGCTAATTATATTTTTATGTCTAGAGTTTTACTGATATTTCCCTCTTCTACTCCTCCTCCTCCTCCTCCTCCTCATTCTTCTTCTTCTTCTTCTTCTTCTTCTTCTTCTTCTTGTACTTCTAAAACTTTAGCATGCATTTTCTCTGTGTACAATTAGCTAATTAACTGTAGTTAGAAGTAATGGAAGTATATTTTGAACAATTTGAAAGGTAATGCCCAACCTTCATTATTTTTCTGCAATTCTTATAATATTAGATAATCGTTAAACTTAAACAAAACTTCCAATTGACAGATATGAAATAACATCGCAAAACTTGGGTTTATTGTTGCTGAAGTTCGTATTGAAGAGCAAATTTGCCGACAGGAGCTTATTTTAACTTTTATAATAAATGCTGTTTTATTTATTGTCGCTCTAACTACATCGGCCTTATCACGATTGTGGATACTATAGAAGATGTAGGCCTGTAGTTTGAAGGGAAGAATGGAATGAATTAATCATGGCGCAAATGAGCTCCGAGTCTCACATCTTAAAGCCATCTTCTTAGAGTAAGGAAAAACTCCAAAATAAATTCCTTCATGCGGAAGCTGCATAAACTAAATAATTTCCTCACCTAGTAGAGTAACCTTAAAAAAGAATGTAAAATCCAAATTATGGCCTTATTAATTAATGAAATTATATATGTTATAGCAATACTGTGTGGTATTAGGGAAAAAAATTAGAATTCTTGCAATCTATAACTATCACAAAAGAGAAACCATGTGTTTAGAATTATTATTATTGTTATTATTATTGAGATTAAACCACAAAAATTAATGGTATATTATTAATTAAATATAATATGCCACCATTGATAGACAAAGCTATACTCTGTACCCACGTGATTACATTTAAAACATTTTAAATGTAACCATATTTATGAATTGAGCCTTTGGTATCATCTTCACATTCATTAAAATAGATAAAAATAAAGAAAGTATCGAGTTACATTGTAGAAAATGTTCATATGTTTGAATAAAACAAAAAATGTTACGTTAAAAATAATTACAATATATTAAGCAAATATACACAACAAGCAATCGAAATTTTCATCAATTTTCACTGGTTTTGAAATTTAATTTAAATGTTATTGTAGCAAAAACATGCAACGCAAACGTTTTCTGGAGGTTATTACTGAGCCCGTTACATATAAATATAGTTTTTAAATACATATTAGATTAATATTTCACATGTTATATTTTCTCGACGATGCTTTTGTTAAATATGAGACATAATTGTTATAAATACACTTTATCTGCTCAATTATTTTGTTCTTTTATTTTAAAACAGTTTAAAGAAACTTAAACGTAAAAGAGCTTTTTAAATTTCGGTTTTCAAGTATATCCCTACTCTTAATGGTCCAATTTCCCATTTTCAGAAATTATTGTCCTTATTCTATTTAAAAGGTATGTGCCAAGTTTTGTTGTGAAAAAAACGGGCGATGTGTACATATTACAGAGCTTATTCATTCTAATAATCATCAAAAAATTACAAATAAATACACCTTCAAATTTATAAAATATCGGTGCTGCTAGAGCGTTTTTAAATTTTGGGTTTCAGGCAAACAGCCACTCCTAATAATCCGATTTCATTGATTTTCAGAAACCATTTTTCTCGTTTGCTTTAAATGGTATATGCGGAGTTTGTTGTGAAAAAATAAATATTGGTGCTGCTAGCGCAATGTTTAAATTTTGGGTTTCAGGCAAACCCTCCTTCTGATAATTGATTTCACTGATTTTCAGAAATTATTTTTCTTTTTGTGAAAATACTTATATTGGTGATCCTAGCGTTATTTTTAAATGTTGGGTTTCAGGCAAATCCCCTTATTCCATGATTATCGGTAACTACTTAATTTTTGTTTGATTTAAATGTTATTTGCCGAGTTTTTTTTAATAACAATATTCGTGCTGCTAGTGTGATTTTTAAATGCTGGGTTTCAGGCAAACCCCCAATCTTGATAATCTGATTTCACTGATTTTCAGAAACTACTTTTCTAATTTGATTTGAATTGTATGTGCCGAGTTTTGTTGTGACAAAACAAATATTAGTGCTGCTAGAGCGATTTTTAAATTTTAGGTTTCAGGTAAACCCAAAAGTTTTCCTAATTGTCCCATTTTACTGATTTTTTATTTTATTTCAATGCCATATACACACTTTCCTTTAAAAAACAGTTAAATAGCTACCGCTAGAGCGATTTTAAAATTTCTTTAACCCCCACTCGTTTTTCAGGGATATCACCACTTCTAATGACCCGATTGCCATGATTTTCGAAAGATACTTTTATTAATTTATTTTAAAGAAATTTCCCGAGTTTTGTTGAGAAAAACCGAAAATTGCCTGCTAGAACGATATTTCAATTTTTAAAAAAATGTTCGCTTTAAGTTCACCCTCACTTCCAATGGTCCAATTTTGCTGGTTAACGAACTCAACGAAACGTTAATTAATTTATGTTATATGCCGAGTTTCATTGGAAAAAAAGAAAAGAAAATACAACCGCTAGAGCGTTAACGGACATACACACAATTTTTTATTTATTTGGTATTTACAGACGCTCTTTAACATCTGCATCCCATTCTATTCAAGGCGTGAAACGGCCTACAAATTTTGCTCAGAGGCCTCTTTTTTCAGGCTTGAGGTTCTTTTTCGTGCCGTAAATGTACGACATGGGACCCACGGCTTTACTTCCCTTCCGAAGGAAGCCCATACACATACATACAATGAATATATATAATATATATATTATTTAAGCCGTCTATATATATATATACGGCTTAAATATCATGCAAGCGCGGCTTAGTGGATCTTTGACTGCAGAAGAGTAAAGTAAACAGTCACTCCCTTCGAAGCACCAGCTTCATTTCTTCTTCTAAGTTTGCCTTAAAGTTGTAACTTACATTACATCATTATATCATAAGAATATGTACCATTGTCACTATTTGTACTGATACTACTATCACTACCACAGCGGACCTTCAAGTTGCCTTTTCTCCCTAACAGATATGATGAAGAAAATCAGAATATTAATGTTTAGCGTCAGTGCCTATTCCTTAGTTTCCTGCTTATAAGTGCATATTAATATATAAAACTACATCTCATAGCCCCAAGATGCTCTGAAAATAATGAACTCTGTAAGCGCACCAGCTCCGTCTTGTTCCATTGCTTTAGAAATAAGTTAATTTAGGTAATGGTCTTTGCCATTTTTTTTCTGTTTGTGTCTTCATTTAAGAAATTGCCGATTTGTGATCTGAAGCATGGCATTCCGACGAGAAAGAGAAGGGCGTTATTACGTCAATCAATATTTATTGCTTCGGCGTGCCGCCACCAGAGAGTGACAGAGCAACTCTCAGAGCAGATCTACCTCCTTTATCTTCCTGATACCCTGGCATTGGAGAAACCCCGAAATTCGAAATACTCTTTAAAACGTAATTAAAACCAACCGAAACTAAAAATGGGGAGGAGGCAATTCGCCCATTTCGAGCGGCGCACACGTCTTACATCATCCTCGACTGTTGTATAATGCAAGCAGACTCTGAACACTGACCGCTGCCAACATTAACGTACACTTCATCCCCTTCTCCTGTCTCTCACTTTACTAGCAAATGTTGTATACATTATCGATTGGAACAAATTCTTGTTTTGTCATGTTATTTTCTAAACTTGAAAGTTATCCGAAAACATGATTATGCAGAGAGCTTAAAATATACAATTTTCCCACACGCTCTCCACATTCCTTTCTAGCGAGTTTTTCTCCATTGTGTCTATCGATTTGTTCTTTCCCTCCTTCTTTCTTTTCTTCCTTCCGTCCTTCTTCTCCCCTCCTCTTTTTCCGTCAGGATTTTTTGATAAGAGGGATGCAATTTTAGATGTGAGGTACGAATTACAAATCTATCAATGCAATCAATATTTATTATATATGTATGTGAGTTTTGTTTCTTTCAGTGCCAAACAAAGTCGGAGCTCAAAAATGGTCTTTGGTCTTTGTCACACCGCTTGCTATTTTTCAGGTTCATTTTGCTGTTTACTCGTTTGCATAAGTAAATGATAAGTTTCTTAAATTCGATATATGGCAATGCAATTGTTGTTTGCCCTATAAAGCAAACTGGGATACCTGTAAACGGTTTTATTTCCCTCCACTATCCACGTTTTTTCGTTTTTTTTTTTTTTTTTTTTTTTTTAATTCCCATTCTCCCTTTGCTCTTTGCGTTATGTGCACCCTTGTGAAAGCTGAGGACAGCGGGGCAAGGGGAGAGTTACCGGGATGACCGTTCTCTCGCCCAGGACAAAACCGATCAGTCGAAAATATCGATAACTGATCGGGTACGTTTGATGGCAGCTGTCGATGGAAGCAAGAACATCGAGAGGAACCGTAGCCAATTGAGTAATACCAGGACTACAGAACGCTGCAGCAGGTAAACTGTGCTGCCGCAGCATCCCATCTGGACCGCGCGCAGGAGGCGAAGAGAAGGCTACATAGGAGGGAGAAAGCAGCACACGTGGAGGAAAGATCAATGACAGCTGCTGCAAAATGCCATACCTGCGTTTCAGATGTCAACAGCAGTTGAGCGTCAGAAACAGTTCGACACGAGAATGCACGGGTTGTAATAGATCTTAAAAAAAAAAAAAAAAAAAAAAGATATTTAGTTTTCATTCTGAGGCATAAAAACGTTTTGCTCTGCATTACCGAGGTTGCCTGAGCTTATTAAACACCAAAATCGCAAACTGGTAAAGCTATCAAAATAAGAATTGCAACATAGAAAAGTGATGTTCATTTCTCGCTGAACAAATACTTTCAGTGAGTGTGAATTTGCGAATGACCGTCTTATATCATCTAGCTTAAGTATCACCTTTATTACACTACATAGCGGTCTCTTTGGTCGTCATGGGTGGCCGAGGTCGTTAAGACGCGGTCTATTGAGCGGGAGGTCTAGGGTTCGATTCCCACCAGGACCATCTTCCTTGCCTAAGGATTTTTTCAGGTTTTCCTCAGTCCTCATAAATGGCAAATGCCGGGGAGGTACCCTAAACTTAGGCCTGGAACATTTCCTTCCTTAAAAAATCCTTTCCCAATATATAAAATTTCATTGAATGTATCATCAATGTCCACCGCCTGTGGTGCCTCAGTAGTAAAAACGGGCGTTAAATACTATTCAAAAACAAAAAAAACAAAAAAAATAGCGGTCTCCTAATCTCACTAGACTTTTAGAAATCAACGATATAATGTGTAACGTTTATATTCAGATGTTGCACATTTATTCACATGTTAATGCATTTTTATTTTATTTATCACAGGTTTATACTTTACTAAATGCTTTTTAGAAATTAGCGAATATTACCTCATGAGTCGATTTCTCTTTTGGAAAGAATAAGTAAGGCATTTTATGTTTCTGCATGTCAGAGAAAATGTTCTTGATTTTTATTAATTGATACGATTTTAGGCACACTCGTTAAACATCTGAAAGTCGTAAATGTATTATTGCAAAATGAGAACATATACATTTATTGACAAAAAAATAAAGTTGCCATAATGGACAGAGCATAGCAATAAATATGAATAAGTTTAGAAACAAACAAAAGCGAATGGAAGCAAAGAAATACAGAAAACAAATCTATATAAAAGGAATATGAATAGGAAAAGGAGAGCTTATTTAATTTTTTTCTATAAGGATTCCTGATTACAGTACAGGTGGTGGAGAAGTAAAAATAAAAACCCACGTAAAGCAACTATCACAATCTCTTGTATTTTAATTTTATTTAGTTATTTTTTCAGTTTAAGTAAACGAAATGACAGATGACAGATACAGCGTAACTAAAATAGTTTCCATGTGGGTGTGTTACAATGACAAGTAGCAATGCAGAAACGGTGTAGAAGCACAACAGTGGTCATATTGTTCACTTGTTTAACTTCAATTATTTATAATATGTATAATTTAATGCTTAAATATTAAAATAGATTTATTTAAAAAAAACGTATCGTTAATTTTTTCCGTATTTAAGGTAAACACACAAATATGTTATTAATGTATATAAAAGCAATTATGATGAGCTCAAAAAACATTTGGTAATGTAACACTCTTTTATTTTTTTAATGTCAAAATGAAAACTTCTTCCGCCCAATAAACCAGAGTATTTGCACATATATCGCCATATTTATTTATATTGCAGGAGCACTCTTGTTCAAATGAAACAAGAAAATAGTACACAATTTTAGAATGCCCCATGCCTGAAATACCTACCATTCGGTTGCTTGAACGTCTTCTTTTCAGGTTGGTACTTGAACATGTGTTTCCAAATTTGTTCCATGTTTCTGTCTTTATCTCCTCCTTGTAAACATGCTTCTAGCAAGCCAGAATAATTTCGTGAAATATTTAAGCATTTTAAAACTACACGTGGACAATATAAATTATAATTTCTCTCTAGTTAAAAGAATGCAGCGTGCAAAGTAGTAGCCAGTACTCCTGCATCATTACCGAGTGTTGCCATTGAACAGTTTGTCAGCTGAAAAGAAGAGGAAAGAAGCGAAATAATGGGTTAGTGAGGAAAAGCGCATTACACTCAAATTTCTGACGAAAAAAGTTGTAAGCATCGGAATTTTCTTCGGGAATGAAGAAACAGTATGTTGGAAATACACTGCCCAATGTTAGTAAATATGTATAAATAGAGCAAATGAAAGGAAATTATGGGGAATAAATGTCAGGAACGCTGACCAAGACTTTCTAAAATAGATGGCAACAGTGACTATCTCGATGACTATGTATGTGGGTTTCTTCACAAATCGCAAAATGATCTCTTAAATATTACTCGACATTTTTCAAAGGAACCACCAAGAACAAATTAAAAGAACCCTAACATCATGAAAACATTAATGGAAAAATAAAAAAACTGAAATGAAACGTTATATCACATATTCTTCTTTGGCCCACTAAAGAAATGTGTTGCAGTAATAAGGATGTGATACAGACTGTTCAGAAATGGATTTACCAGCAAAATAAACTTCCGGGCCGGTGGGGCAAATCCTGTTTCGTTCTATTTACAAATTATATTTCGCATTTGCCTGTACGTATAAATACTTCGGGGCTTGAATATTAATTTCATAAAAAACATAAATTCACTTGCAGTTTGTTTTATTCTATTTTAATCATAGGAAACAGATTTAGAGGTCAGGCTGGATGCAATTAAAATGCTCATTGATACATTAATGTTAACCTTTGTAAAATGAGATAAACTATGAGCAGCAGATTGAAAAAAAAAAATAGGTTTAGTTTACATAATCAGAAAGACCTTCGAAAATCAAGACGCAATGATATTCATATTCTTTCGCTCTAAATTGATTCCTTAGATTGTGCAAACTGTTCAGGTGGTTTGCAAACCCCACCAAGTTCTGGTACAATAAATAAGCTCTCTAGTAGCATACTATGTCGGTTTTGCATACGTTCATTCACACATTTCCACTTAGCGTGGGAAATGCGAATGCCGCTACTGTTTACGTTGTTTGCCATGTCGTTAAGATGGCGGCGACGCAAAAGGCTGCTCACAGCGGCTGAAGGGGTGGGGCAAGGGAACCACACAGAGATGAGGCGGCTGGGTCCACATCCACCTCCACTTTCCCACGTGGAACAGGATATCAGGAAATAAGCAAAGGTGTACTCCCACGCATTGCATCAGCGGTGTCTTGAAAATAATTGCGTTTTTATGACGGCAAGATATCCCATAAGGAATACGGAAAATACACTTACTGTAGCTAAAGAAGGGAAAATGAAAATAGATTAATGGGAATACTAATAAGATAGTAGACCAGAATTAAATTAATCAAACAATGATTAAAATTTTGTATTGGACAGTCATAAGAAAAGATGAAGTAACCTCGAATTTGCAGCCTCAATTATTATTATTATTATTATTATTATTATTATTATTATTATTATTATTATTATTATTATTATACTATTTTGCCTATATTAGCCAAAAGATAATACAACAGTGCAGAAATGTTTTAAAAGTCACTAGATCCAGAGATTTATAAGGAGACCTTCAGCAATCTTCAAAAGAAATGATTACTCTAACAAATGTCTCGCTAGAGAATTTCTAGATTTGCTACACATCCGTGAAAATACTGATTGGACTAAGTTTGTCTGTTTGTCTAATATTTCTGTCTTTCTTTCTTTCTTTCTCTCTCTCTCTCTCCTTTCCTTCTCTTTTCGCATCCCAAGTAAATTTTGTCATTACTATTAATTCAAGAGTAATTATATTTATATTAACGCTAAATCATAACACGATTAATTCTTTCTTTATATATTTGTCCATTTAAATTAACAGCAACACAATAAAATACCCCGCAAGGAAATAAGGTGAATAGATTTATAACGCAATGATATGGTAACATGAAGAATACGAAGTCGTTTCTAAAGTCTGAGCAGTACTCATGAAATGACGCTAGAATTTGTTATGTGTCTCCTTAGCTGGCAAGCATCATTCTTGTAACAGAGTATAAAAAAGTCGCATCATAGTTGAAGGCTATTTCTGGATAAATGAATTTAAAAGTTATTGTAAAATGAAGTGTGTTTCGGAGGGAAAATCCACAAAACAACTGAGACTGTAGATCTCAACTGAACGAGTACATGGACATTTTGCATATGAAAAAGCTGTGTGCGTGAAGGCGCCGCAATTTTAATTGTGAACTAATAAACAATACAAAAGAAATGTCAAAGAAATGGACAACATGATGAAACGGATTTTTCGGCTGTCAAGATGACCACATTTTTGAGATTGGACTCCCAAAGAATCCTGACAGATTATTTGGAAAAAGGTAAGACAATAACAGAGACTATTATGCAACATGATGGATAGTTTAAGGAGACCTAACCTCTAATACTACTTACCTCGATATAATGAAAATTCACATTTTGGTTTTTTGCACTAAAAGTATTCTGAAGTTTCTAGTTTAAGAAAAGGCATACTTTATAGACACAATACATTTTTTAAGCATTAAAGCTAGCGTCCCTTGAATTCAGAAGTATCACGTCTCGTTTGCATATCTTTCATAATTATATACTCTGTACTTTTGCTTTCTGATAAGATAGAATCTTCAGTTAAATTTTGTTTTATACTTTTGAAGCTATCCCCATACTGCAACACCATGATTTTCATTTACCTTGTTTTGTTTTTGTGACTGTAGCGTGTAAAGAACGTAGGTAAAGATAGAATCTTCGGTTAAATTTTATTTTATGCTTTTGAAGCTATTGCCCATACTGCAACACCTTGTTTTGTTTTTGTGACTGTAGCGTGTAAAGAACGTAGGTAAAGATACAATCTTCGGTTAAATTTTGTTTTATGCCTTTGAAGCTATTGCCTATGGTGCAACACCTTGTTTTGTTTTTGTGACTGTAGCGTG
Organism: Metallyticus violacea; assembly: GCA_030762175.1. Taxonomy (NCBI): domain Eukaryota; kingdom Metazoa; phylum Arthropoda; class Insecta; order Mantodea; family Metallyticidae; genus Metallyticus; species Metallyticus violacea. The sequence goes on along the minus strand of CM060841.1, from coordinate 31,725,280 downwards.
TAAAGAACGTAGGTAAAGATAGAATAATCGGTTAAATTTTGTTTTATGCTTTTGAAGCTATTGCCTATGGTGCAACACCGAAGTGTTCATTTACTTGTTTTTGTGCTGTAGTGTATAAAGAACGTAGGTATGCTGTGTTTATTATGATTTCTAGAGATTGATAGCAAATAAACGGAAAGTTTCCCTTTTGTACTTTAGCATGCCTAGAATAACGAGAGAGTTTAAGAAACACAACTTTCAGGGAAATCAATATAACCAACCCTTATGTAGCAAACCTTGTGCTGAAAATGAGTGAGTTCGGCTAACAAAAAAATTCTTCTAAAAAAATTAAGAAAACAAGTGACTTAATGTAGATAGTGATGGTATAATGCACGTGTAAATAATAGTAATAACTTTAATACAACAACAATCTAGGAATGAAACTGCAGATGATTAGGATCAGAATATTAATTTTAAAGTAGTTTTTCTCAAAATTATATTTCTCCACATTCAGGAACATTTTTCTACTACAAGCGCTTAGAAACCCCAAACTTTGTGCACTTGTGAATTACATGCTAATATACTGCAACTTTTTTATTTTGCTATGGAAATTATGGGCACTATAAACGCGAACATATAAAAAGTAGGTGATATTTTTTCGTTCTTTCTATCTTCTAAGTGGAAAAACATTTTTCCCACTCATCAAATTAATATAAGACTGAAAGTAGCAGAAGAGACAGACAACTATTTTAAAAGATAACGTAAAATATTGTGTTTCTGAATTGCGAGTGGTTTCTGAGAAGACGTTCATGTTTTGAACAAAATTTCAATAAATATTTTCCATAAATACTTTTTATAAAACGAACCATATATCATAGAAACAGAAATAAAAGAAAAACGAAAATGTTCTAAGAACATTTAATACATTTCATAACAATGACAAGCAAGTGCTTTCAGAATGTTTACAAATAAAAAAAAACGAAAATACTCTAAGAACATTTAATACATTTCATAACAATGACAAGCAAGTGCTTTCAGAATGTTTACATGAGTAAGTAAAGTTTGGTTCATTTGGAGGTAACATTTGCATTAGGGTGCAAATGTTCAAAGGATCTTGTCCTCTTAAAAGATGAAAGAAAAAAGTCCATATGAGTTCTTTCACCAGGTCTGTTTAATGTAGGATTATCAAACAGAAAAGGTGCATGAATTGAGTTTCGAACTGATTTTTCATTCATCCTATTCCACATTTACTTCCTGACGACTTCTTCCTGGCTCGTTGAGAAGAAAATTTCATAAAATGAGAAGCAACGCTGTTAATCACTGTTTTGCAGGGTTTGAGGAAAGTCATTTTTCCGATGAATCCAACAATAATAATGATTAATAATAGTAGTAATTAATAATGTTTAACTTACTTTTTTTTAATAAACTTTTAAAATTATCTTTGTACACAGTAAATATATGGCTATCAATAAAATTTTCGTTTCGGTTCTTCTCTTCCTTCCTTCCTTCCTTCCTTCCTTCCTTCCTTCCTTCCTCCCTCCCTCCCTTTCTTCCTTCCTTCCTTCCTTCCTTTCTTCCTTCCTTCCTTCCTTCTTTATTGTACTTTAAGCTATTAACCTAAAAAAACGGAAACTAAATAAATCATTAAACTATACCTTCGACAAAGACTTTATACATTCATTTTAAATAAATGTTAAATTAATGCACTTTTCTAAATGGTTTGTAATCATTGCCAATACTACTACCACCGCCATGGGTGGCCGAGGTCGTTAAGGCGCGGACTTTTGAGCGGGAGGTCTGGGTTCGAATACCGCCAGGAACGCCCTCCCTGACTGAGGTTTTTTCCAGGTTTTCCTCAGTCCTCATAAATGGCAAATGCCGCGGAGATACTCTAAACGTTGGCCTGGCCTGGAACGATTCCTTCCTTAAAAATAAATCCTTTCCCAATATATCATTTCATCTCATGCATCACGAGTGTCCATCTCCTGTGGTGCCTCTGTAGCAAAACGGGCGTTAAACACAATTCACATACACACACACACACACACACACACACACACACACATACACACACACATTGCCAATACTGGGTGTTTAAAGAGCGACATCACGTTAACTTCAAAGATTGTAGAAGGGTCTTAGAGAAATAATTTGAAATAGGAAATCTATGGCCCACGAAGGAAAGTACTGAATTATCTGGTGATAATGAAGGATGCTAATAAATCAATATTTAAGCAAAATGAGGTAAACATTTGTTTTAAAATGCCTTCAAACATCTTCGATAGCTAGGATAGTTCGCTTTTCAATAGCATTTTCCCTAGAATCGCGGACTAATTATGTGACTTTGCGGTACCGAACAACGGTAAACTGATTTTTAATTCTGTATGTTATGTGGCGTAGTCTAGAGGGAGCTATCCAGCTGAATATGCTAGGTTACGTAGAGTAGATTCTTCTTTTTCTTCTTCTTCTTCTTCTTCTTCTTCTTCTTCTTCTTCTTCTTCTTCTTTTTGGCATTGATTTGGTACTGATTCTTTAGAAGCTTGATGCAATAATTTTGCAATTTGAACAAGCAGACCATAGATTCTGTCTCTCTAAGACCCCTGCACTCTCTGAAGTTATTAGGATGCAGTTCATTAACTTTCTGGGTAGCTTCCTGTTCACATTCTGAAGTTAATAACATCGGTTAAAATGTTATTGCGTTTTCTTGTACTTTATTGTATATATTATTTCATTTTGATAAAACTATATTTGAATGAATTATTGTCGTGTAACAATGGACATTTCACCAATGGCAATATAAGGCTTAAGTATCCGGAAAATACATAACATGTACACATAAATATTTTAGACACGCAGTGGTCTAAATTACTCTACAGATGTAATTTAAAATAGAAGAAAATGAAACAGTTGCTCATTCCATGGTGTTATAATGAGTTAAACATAATTTGAGACTCACTCTTATTTGATCAATGTCGATAATGCCACTGGCAGCGATTACCTCTAGCCAGCGTTGCCAACTCTACGAGTTTATCCGTAGATCTATGGTTTATTAGGAATTAGGATTTTAAACCTGAATCTACGGATTTTTGACAGTAGGCTATTTAATTGTAAATGATAAATCGATAATGTTCTTTACCATTTAATTTTAATATTTTAAGCGGACTACCAGACATAAATAACATAGCCTGTTTCATGTTAGTAGCCATGATATACTTTGATATACTTCCGGAAAAATCCTATGAAACTTTATATGAGCAATTACATGAAATTCAGGACTGGTGAATAATGGAGTAAGGTAAATGATGATACTGTATTAGTGTATTTTTATGGGAAGTCATATCGTTATACCATCTAGACTATGGTCTGAATATTCTATTATCAAATCAACTCTTCTGATTAACGATACTGTTAAAGATATCAGTAAGTTCGAAAAACTGAAGGCATTTTAAAGAGATAATCTCTTGGTCATCGTGCTAAAAAGTCAAAAACATTAAGTGGAGATCAAGTCCCACAATTCCTAGAATGTGTGCTTGATGATAAATGTTTATTAATTTTTTTTTGGGGGGGGGATATGTGGAGCGTTAGAAACTGACAATTTAACCTTACAATTAAATTAAATTAAATTATATCATTCATTACTCTTTTCTTCCAATGGAAGTTATTGGCATAAAAGAAAGATCGTATTGGAAAGATTCCTAGCCAGATTACAGAGAATATGGGAAGCGCCAAGGCATTGCTCTGGGCATTTCTGAGATGTTCTGCTACTTACCTCGCAGACAGCGGTGGAATCCAAATTCTGTGGCAGAAAAATATGTAGAAGAATCGATCGATACAAGAAGAGAGTGGCAGATCTAATTTTTAGGGAAGAACGTTCAACTGCAGCTAAAGTTGTGGTAAAAGTGAATTATGATACTGTCGATTGTAAAGAAAAAGAGTTTTATGTTAAGAAATTGTTAACACAGAAATAATAATAATAATAATAATAATAATAATAATAAAAACTATATAATAATGATTAACTTTTATTGCCAAAACATGATTGTGCACAACGATATCCCAATGGTGCACTTTCCTAACTAGTAGATGAAGATAATTGGCTAACATTTGCTGTTAGAATGTTAACAAAGACAGACAAATAAAACACACACATACGAAGCAATGACACATTTTCAGTTTAATTTCGGTAAAGGTTTCTTTGTAGTTTTCCTTCCACTTTGTCACCTTCCGTTTTATAAGTCAGAAATTTAGTTTTTTTTGCCATCTATACCATGTATCCCATGTGGTCTAGTGGCTAGGATACCTGGCTTTCACCCAGGAGGCCCGGGTTCGATTCCCGGCATGGGAATTATTTTTTTTTTTTACTAAATTGTGCAATGTTATATCACCTATTCATACAGCTGTTATAGAGGTATTGTTACTCCGCGCACCAAAATGACTTTTCTGTTAATTTAATGGTTGCTCAATCTCTCCGGTTAGCACAGTATTTTTACTGCATTTCCCACCATGGCCCAAACATTATGTAAAGGAAAAACAACCAACATCCATGTTGTGACTAAGTCCCCTTTAAATATAATGTGAAAACAAATATTAGTTGTTACTCAGAAAGATGGACTAATTTGGTTACAGCTTAAAGAGCGTAAATATTGACTTATTTTGCACCATCGCTTATCATCGATTTTATTGTTGGTACAAATGTCAAAATAACAGCTGAATTAGCAATATAGGCATTAGGCAACGCTTGACGGCGATATAAATAATAAATGAGTTGACATCTTTAAAAAAAAAAAAAAAAAAAAAAAAAAAAAACACACGCAAGTAATGTAAATGACGATGTATTATTATTTTGTTAAATATAACCTATGCATTATCCTCCGTAACATTTGATAAGGGGTTGTGTGGTACTAAGTAGGCGCGTAAAACATTATATTGGTGGCAAATCTCCTTTAACCCTAGGAAAACAAAACAAAAAAACATACCTTTGTACCATGATGATAGAAGACTTACTCTATACGAAGGATGGTAGGGCAACCAGCCTAACCTATTCATTTGAAATGTTTTTTAAGTGACAAATAGGATTTAAGATAGAATCAGTGAAGTAAAATATCATTGATCGAGAATTCGTTAGCAAGAGGAGAACCCTTAAGAATGTATTTAGAACAACACCTTTAGCCACAGCCACAGCAAGAATTAATAACAAAACTGCTACATAAACTGCAAAAACATTCATAAACTTGTTGAGAAAATTTGGGGTATACGAGATGCCATTTTATAAGATATATTACAAACTGTGGTTCATGTTTTCTAAATGCTTTATTATTACAGAAGCTAACATTTTCAATATGGAATGTTTGTGGTATATTTTTATTTAAAGATTTTTCATAGTCTGCTCATTTTTAGCATTAGTGTATCCTTCAGTTAAACTTAATGGGGCACATATTAATTATTTTTTTAAGCATATAATTGTGCCCATTTTAGTATTAAATTTAAATTTCAGATGCATCTGCATGTTTTTAGCATGTCATTTAATGTGCATACAATATTATTGGCAAAAAAAAAAAAAAAAAAAAAAAATTTTAGAAACTATTGGTACTTGTAAAATGATCATTCTATTTAAAAATGATGTAGGATTGTAATCTTTCAATTCAAAACATTTATTGATTTGAATGCTTCTTTCCTGCTTAAATAAGCGATGTCAACAAATAGGTTTACCTTGGCATAGCAAACTGGTGACCTCTGTGTATAGGGAGAGCCTTATTTCTCATGTTGCAGATGTGCTCAGGAGCTGTGAAATTGATTAGCATTTATCAGGTAATGTGGCACTAGCTTTACCTGGCACAATGAGTCATGGTGGTGAGTTCTTTCACGAGAGTTCAGCAGAAGATCCAATGAGTAGGACAGGAAGCATTAAAAAGATTACTCTTGCTAATTAATAATCATTAGGGTGGTTGTAAAAAAGTTGATTAGTTATTACATTAACATGTTACATACCTATTGTAACATACTCCATGCATGGAAATAAATTTCAGAAGGCTGTTCTGAGATCAAATTTCATGGAACATAGTTTCAGTCACTTTTGCTATCATGTAATAGAGGAGAAAAAATATGCACAAACTACCTTATTATAAGACATCTCTTTTTAACTATTTCTTTTTTTTATCTTCAATTGAACTGGCTTAATTTCCTATATTTCCTCTAGAAGCATGTATAAACAAAGAATTCCATTTTATGTGCAGTGAAATTATTTGAGCTACAGGCTGCCTAAGTATGGTTGCTTACCGAAGAACTGCAACCGACTCAACCAGAAAAAAGGAAGGGAGGCAGTCGCCATGTATAAAGTAAGTATTTTTATTTTTGCTGAAAGCGTAACATGATACTGCATTTAAAAATAATAAATAATAGGGATATTCCATGGAAAACTTAACACATTTAAAAATTTTCATGTCTCAAAATTTTCTTGAAATTTTTACACATAAAAATTTTTCATGTAAAATATGCTTTACTGCAATATAATTTTAATATCTTAATAAGAACCAAATATATGGAGCCTTAAAATAACTAGAAAATAATTTTGGATTTACATGGAGAAGGTTTATTTTAGTCATAATTTTTGATAGATTTCAGGTAGAAAATAAGTTAATAGCTGATTTTAAAATATACAAAATGTGATTTCTTTCAGTTATAAATATAATGCTTGAAATTAATTTTGTTATTTTTTATGATGCAAAATTCTAAAATGCAAAACAGATTTTTTCTATAAAATATCATCTTGAATTTTGCTTAAATTGTGCAAAAATGTGCCATTTAGTATATCTTATGTAAAAAAATGGTTTTGGGCTGTCAATAAATGTTAGAGATATTAATTACACTTTAAAATTTCAGTCCTATTTAAACTTTCCTCTGAAGAACTTTTTGCATAAACTGTCAATTCTTATGGTGGTTCCTGAAATTTTCCAGCAGTTTAGATGCATGATCTGCCTTCTTTGATGACAATTTATATGTTCTACCAGTTACAGAAATGGATGTGACCAAAAACAAAATTTGACCTGTCATTACTATTAATTCATCATACTGTGAAGAAAACATAAATGAGACTGATGGTCCATCTAGATGAAGAAATATAGCTCTAATTTCTTTATTATCCTCAAATTTGTCTAATACCAGTGGTCCTGGAACACCACAGTCTCATATTCTCTAATAGTTAACAGGGAATAGTTTTACTTGGACCACTAAATTTTCCAGTGATCACTAATATATCATTTTCAGATGTGGAGTATTTCCTTACTATCAAAATTGAGTTAGACAGGGATTTATTTTTTTTTTCGATTGATTTATGTATGGACGCTTTTTAACAGCTCAGGTCATCAGCGTCCCATTCAACTCAGGGCGTGAAATGGCCGACAAATTTTGATCAGAGGCCTCTCTTTCAGGCTTGAAGTTCTTTTTCGTGCCGTAAATGTATGACACAGGACCCGCTGCTTTACTTCCCTTCCAAAGAAAGCCATGCTTAGGATTTTTATATCCGAAAAAATCCATCGGTCCTGGCCGGGTTCGGAGTTAGACAGGGAAATGAAAACAGGATGCTGATGGGTTCCAACCACTGTTCTGACATTTTCAAACCTCCTCTGTAGGTTCTGTTTTATCTTTTCAACTGCAGTATTAGGGACATACACTATATATATTCATAGTAATTATAAAAGCTTTTAAAAGGATAAAGCACTAAGATAAAGTCATACTTGAAATCGCTATATTTCGAACTCAGCGAGCTTTTATAATTACTGTTAATTTGTTACATTGTTAATAGTATTACTTTATTTTTCTTTTTCTGTTATATTATATATATGGTAGGTTTTCCTTTGCCCACAAGAAGAATTGTTATGGTGTCAATATCTCATTATTCTGTAAACTAAAGCAGCAAGCCATTTCATGATATCACATACACCATTTCAAGGACCATTCCCATGTGAAGTAGCAAAGAAATATCACTTAGCATTTATACCAAAATCAGTATTTTGAAAGCATAAGTTGCTGAATTGTGCTTGTTTTTGTACTATGCTGATGCATCATCTGAAAAATAGCATATTTTTAAATTTGAAAAATACTTTCTTTCAAAAATATACTGATGCTTTTGGAATGTGTACACACTGTGTACTACACAGTCACAATATCATGAAATAAATACTTTGATATATTAACAAAAGCAAAGGTTCATTCATGTAGTTATTATTTGAAATAATAAACATTCTTTGAGTCTCACATGTATATTTCTTTTCATTTTTCCAATAATTAGTCTGGTAGCAGACATCTGATTTCTTTTCTGGGGACATTTTGTCTATATGAATTGAGCTTCATTTGAGGTTATAAGCTTCTTTATACAATGCTTATTCTGTGCAGCCAAGATGATGTTAGAATTCCTTGAATTTATTTTTTCAAATTTTTGAAAAGTCTCGGTGATTAGCAAAATTTTTGAACTTCAATTTTTCTTTCTCTAATGATTGTATAGTGACTAATTTATTCATTCTTGCTTTTTGAACATCTATATTTTAGTTTACTAATTAACGGAAGCCAATATATTCTGCAATTGCAATTATAGTCAAATTAATGCAACTTCAACTTCTGACAGTTTGCTAGTCATACTGTTTACAAATCTATTGTCATGGCAACCAAGGTTAACCTTGTAAATAGCCAATCACCATTTGATTCACCCTGCTGTCTTTGCCCAAGCCTGTGGGCAACATAGTCATATTATAGAGAATATCACATGTGTTCATGCTTGGCTTGCTTGTTACAAGTAGACCAGTTCTCTGTTGTTGTTATTGCATTGAGTCAATAAATCACCTGTTTCTTTAAGACTTTGGCATTTTATATTAGTGCAGCAAATTTGTCATAATGTTAAACCTGTAGATATTGAGTTAGTGAATTGCATATATTGTGTAGTGTGTGTCAAGAAATAATCATCTGTCCTGGTTATAACTCTACTTCAGAGGAAGAAGAAAACAGTGATTCCTCCCTTGGATTGATCTCCAAAGAGGAGGATATAATTAAGGCAATGACTATTCTTTTTACTATCACATATAGGTATGGTATAAATAATATTGTGGGATTGTAAAGCAATAATACATTTATAATGCATAGATAGCATTGTCAAAGTATTCACAGGGATAGATAAGAAGGTAAGGGTTAAGAAGCAGGGATAGGGGAGGGCTTAACCAAGTGAAGAGATACGTGCCTTTACAGTTTATGGCATCAGTCTGTTTAGCTCTAGATTGTTGAGTGTACAGTGTAAGAAGTTTGATGAAGAGGTTGCATCCAGCATCTGCCCATCATTGGTCTGCATTGTCCCTTTACAATCTTCATGTTTAGCCACTGGGTATCGTCATATTCAGAATAATATTACTGGTCAACAAATAAAAATCTTACAATTTAGTGCTTTTGAAGTTGAACCTCTTCTGATTACATATCAAATATAAAAAGTAATGAAAGTACATAGATTTCCAAATATGTAATCAAGATGAGCTGAATAATCTTATCAAGAACTGAATCTCTCTAAAGATTCTTTCTATTCTGTAAGAAAAACCCACTTGTGTTTTGCAACAATATCAGAAGCCTTCTATCAGATTATAAGGCAAATGAATGACTCCCATTCATTGATAGCTCCAAGCAGAGTTTAAAATATTTTCTTCTTTACAGTGGCAACAATATGTCAATTGGACACTACTAGTATGAAAGAAAAGTATGACACTGTTTCTCTAATCTTGAATAATATTATATATAAACAGCATCATTGGGTAGTTCATGTAGCTCTAAAGATAGTCAACTTTCTCCTTGGTTACTGATAGTAAAATACCAGTATTTTACATCTTTGAAACAGCAGAGCCCAAGTATTATCTCTGGATGAGAATAGAGCAATCTTTGACTACAGATATGACAGACAGCACAGTATGATAAATAAATCTTGGCTGGCAGGGACAAAATCATTTTTCCACAGCACATGCAATTAAAAATTTATCTAAATATAACATTATTTGGCAGAGAAAGTATATATGTTTGAATATCATAATGACAAATCACAATGAATATGACACTGTACATAAAAAGGTTAGAAGTGGAATGATGAAGATAAAACTATTACAATGTATGCAAGTGACCTTTATAAATGCTGTTAGTGGTCAAAGAGCCTAGCATAGTTGCTCTTGGGAGCAAGACTCAAATCAGAGTATATAATCATGTTGTTGATATAAAGAGAAACCAAAATAAGACCACTACATTTGTGTAAGGATTTTTAATATGATAAAGAGAAAATTTTTGAAATTATTATAATTTATAAATACAATATATAGACAACACAGAAATATTTAAACTGTATATAGAAAGGTGCTAGACAAGTAATTAATATAAGGAACTTAATGTCACAGTTGTCAAATGTTGAAGTTATGGAATATTGAAGTAATTGCAATTTGGTACTTAGAAATCTATATCAAAACTATGTAGCATTAAATTTCATATTAGAATGTCTTCACATCTCCATAATAATTTAAATAAATTTATTATTAAAATAATTAGCAAAATTTGTGGCTAAACATATGATTACATGCCACTGCATTGGTGTGCTAATAAAAATTCAGTTTTTACTTAAAATGTAAATTGGAGCTTGCACATTGAAGCCAATCATAATAACTGATATCATTGTATGATTCAGTTGAACTACACACTCTTAAAGCTTCACTTACTTTACATAAATGTATGAAACTGGTTTCAAGAACATTTAGTTCTTCAGCCAGGCTAAAGTTCAACAGCTCAATGAATGAACCGGCAGTTGAACTTTAGCCTGGCTGAAGATGAGAACTAAATGTTCTCAAAACCGGTTCCATACATTTATGTAAAGTAAGGGAAGCTTTAAGAGTGTGTAGTTCAACTGAATCATACAATGATATCAGTTAATAAGAATTCAGTTGTTAGAAACAAAGTTTCAATTCTACTTTTTTCCTAATACTACGAGATATCTGACAATTATTCAGGAAATTATTCAAATTATTATTCAGGAAATCACTCAAATTTGACTCATTTTATTATTAAATTATTTTATTATTAAATACTTGGACATGTTTCAAAGACTGTTGCCTTCATCTTCAGCATGATTCCACTGTCTGCTTCCCAGTGTGGAATTAAGATGTTGCTCTGTGGATTTTACTAACTTGGTGATTAAGTTACTATTGTTCAGGAAATCAAAATTAACCAAATTTTCTTTAATAATTGAATTTAAAAAATTCTATATGGAACTAACACAGTGAAGCTCAATAAATGATAAAATCATTAAATATGTCGTCTACACACCCTTAATGCTTCACTTAATTTTTGAAGTATGGAACCAGTTTTAAAGACACATCATCTTCATCCTTGGCCAATGTGACGACTGGTTGGGGAAACCTTGGTTATGTAAGATTGAGGCTCCACCCTGGTGGCAATTTTATGACAATCCAGGAGAAGGGAACATCAATTTCAAGTTCATAAAATTGCCAAAAGGCAGTGCCTCACTCACATGACAACAGGTAGGGGAAACCTTGCTTATGTAAGATTGAAGCTCCATCCTGGTGGCAATTTTATGACATTTCAGGAGAAGAGAACATCAATTTCAAGTTCATAAAATTGCCACCAAGGTGAAGGCTCACTCTTACATAACTAAGATTTCTCCAACCAGTTGTCACATTGGCCGAGGATGAAGATGATGTGTCTTCGAAACCGGTTCCGTACTTCAAAAATTAAGTGAAGCATTAAGAGTGTGTAGACGACATACTTAATGATTTTATCAAATTTTCTTTGTTTTTATTTATGAATATATTTTCCCACACTGTTAATTCTATGGGTTTTTGAAGAGCTTTTAAGGGTTTTGGTTCCTTTTGGAATTCATGGTTCTTTTGCCAGAAATAGTCTGTTATTGCTGATTTTTCTGTGGTTTATATTTTACATTTCTCATGTGTTTCTTAAATCCTATGGTAATATTTCTTTTTATATTTCATATTGCAGTCTTTGCAACTAATTTCATAAATGCCTGATTGTTTTCCTGGCAGAATTTTGTCTTTTGTGTTGGTTTTTAGGAGATTTTTAAACTACATTTGTTTACTGGAGCCAAAATGATGTTTGCCTCTTTAAAAAATCCTCTGGAATTTTGGATGTGCCCATGGGTAGAATGTGAATTTCTTATATATATATATGATATCTTTTGTAGCCTTTAAGTTTGGTGACATCTTTTATTTATTTTTGTTTTTAAATTTTTTTTTATTTTCTTGTTGACCAGATCTATTGTGTAGCCATTTTGCTGTGCTATATCTATGATTTTGTGGTACTCCAATTGTATTCTATCTAATTTGTTAATCTGAATGTGAGACAGTTGATTATGGTGAGTTTATGTTGTCTTGGATTGTGGCTGTTGTTTTTTATATAATTATCTGAACAAAATTAGTTTAATTTGAGTTTTTTCCTCAATAATAATTTGTTATATTATACTATATTTCACTGTGAAAATGTCCACTATTCAAAACTACTCATAACATTTAGGTTTGAAACCTTTGACCCTGGGCTCTCTATCTCTAATTGCTCGTATAAGATTGCTCTATATAGAGTGGAAATATTTTAGTGCTGTTCATTAAGTCATCATCCTAAATAGAAGTTTATTAATTACTGTTCTAAACTATCTTTTACCCAATGGTGGATCTCTTGTTATTAGAATTAATTGTTTTTTCAGCAGCTTAAAAATTTCATAATCTCAAGTAATAGAAACCGACTGTACAGAGGATGGTCAATATCTATCTGGTGGAAACATTGCAGGTTATATGTCACTTATGTGGGATCTCAAATTTTTACATTAACTTGACTTGCAATTTAATTTAATTTAATAGCCAGAAAATAATCTCAATGCAGCAAAACAAATTTGTGTGTCACGTTTCCCATCATTAATATAGAGCTGGTAAATAATGAAATTTCTTTGTAGTGGATATAGAAGAACTTATTGATTGTTGAGACCATCATATAAAACTTTAATAGTGACTGAAATTGATCTGCTCAGCAGATAAGTGATAGATGAGCATGCTTTTTAGACATACAATTAAATGCATTCTTAAAGATTTAAGTGTTGACATAGTCATCCATCAAGTTTTTAGATATCTTGACTCCATCTTCTTGTACAGAGATACAGAATACAATGTAATTGCTGTGTATCTTACAACTTATAACCAGGGTAATTTATTGTTAACAGTGCAGATTATAGTATAAAATAAGGAATGTGAAAATCGTAAGTATATATGCTGATGAAAAGAATATCATGATTATATGTAGCACAAAACTAATTGATTTGGATAAATAGAGAATAAAAAATAAGAGTATTAATCAGAAAAGTTTTATTAATGGATACTCCAAAGGTAAAAAGGTAAAAGTGAATCAAATGTGAATAGTAGAATCACAAATTTGAAAAGTTTGGGATTTTCACAGTGAAATATATATATATAACAGTTTATTTAAGAAGAAGTCACTCAAATTTCACTAGTTTTTTCCACTTATTTGTACATGTTTCAAAGGCATATTTCCTTCATCGTCAGTACAGTTCCACTATCAGCTTTCCAGCATGGTATTAAGATGTCACTCTTTGGATTTTATAAACTTTTTGATGAGGTTACTGTTGTTTGGAAGATCAAAATTAACTAAATTTTCTTTATTAATTGATATCATTGTATGATTCAGTTGAACTACACACTCTTAAAGCTTCACTGTATGATCTATACTGTGTGTAGTTCAACTGAATCGTAAAATGATATCAATTAATATGATGGCTTCACTGTGCAAGTTCCAATTTACATTTAAGTAAATTTTCTTTGTTTTTGTTCAAGAATATACTTTCCCACACTGATTGATAATTCTATGGGTTTTTGAAGAGCTTTTAGGAGTTTTGGTTCATTTTGGAACTCGTGGTTTTTTTGCCAGAAATGGTCTGTTATTGCTGATTTTTCCATATGTTTATATTTTACACTTCTCATGTGTTCCTTTAACCTTATGGTAATGTTCCTTTTTGTTTTAGTTATATATTTATTATTGCAGTCTTTGCAAATGATTTCGTAAATGCCTGTTTGTTTTCCTGGCAGGATTTTGTCCTTTGTGTTGGTTTTTAGGAAGTTTTTCAAGCTGCATTTATTCACTGGAGCCAAAATAATGTTGGCATTTTTAATAATCTTTTGAAATTTTTGGTGTGCCCATGGATGGAATGTGAATTTTTTATATACCTGCTTTCCTTTGTAGCCTTTCAGTGTGGTGATTTCTTTTATTTCTTTTTGTTTTTTGAATTTTTCTATCTTTTTCTTGAGCAGATTTTTTTATGCTGTATCCATGAATTTTTGGTACTCCAATTTGTATTGAAACATGTTGAAGTAAGTGGGAAAAACTAGTGAAATTTCATTGACTTCCTTATAAATAATTTGTTATAAAGCAGAATCATTTTTAATTGATATCATTGTATGATTCAGTTGAACTATACAATGATATCAATTAATATGATTGGCTTCACTGTGCAAGTTCCAATTTACATTTAAGAATAATTTTTATTTAGCTAGTGAGTCAATTTGACTCTCTTATGCTCCACCTACCATTGAATTATACAGAACATGTTTCACAGGCTTTTTACCCTCTTTTGTGAAATGTGTTCTAAATAATTCAATGATAAGTGGAGCATAAGAGCATTAAATTGACTCACTAGCTAATTAAGAATAAATTAACTGCTTTACTGTATTAGTTCAAAAACAACATTAATTTTAAATTTACTAGATTCATGTTCATAAAAAAATAATTTTGTAACTTAATGGCAAAAGATGGCAACTGGGAAAGTAATGATTTTAAACATTTGCAATAAATAAAAATAATAAGAATTGTTTTATAACCATAAATACATTAACAGAAATAACAGATAATTTCCAAAATCAAAATTATAAATTGATATCCTTCTGTATATTGTCATCATTAGGCATTTGTCCTTAGTACATTTTTTGCTGGAGAAATAAAATATTGACTTACTACATGACTGTATAGTTGTGACCATTTCCCTTTATTTATATAAATATGCTGATTCATTTCATAAATGATTGGTGCTTATCTACTAATATGCATAGGGCTCCCACACTTGCACAAGTTACTTCACAAAGCAACAGAGGATACAGGATATTTTAAACTGTTAAAAAATGACATTTATTATGTATGCTTTTCATCAAATTTGTTTTTAAACAGAATTCATTTGCTGCTTTATCCTTTAACACTTGAACATTTATGGGTACCAGATTAGCTAAATCACATATAACATGTGAATAATAGACATTCCGTTTGCATGTAGGTAAAATTCCTCACCTTTGTTATTACTGTAGGTCTGGTAAATGTGGTGCAATAACAAAAATGTTCCATCACATTGACTGCTCATATCCTTTGCCTAAGTCAAAAAACCATTGTTTTGGTTACTGAAGAATGAATAATTTTTATACTTAGGAGTCCAAGGGCCATAGGTACTAAAACTATCCAACATTCATTGTATGGATTAAATAAATCAGGAATAAGTTCTTAACCAACAAAAATAATATCTGCATGTATTTTCTTTTGTTTCAAAGAATTAAGTTAGAATTTTCTGCTTTTATTATTAACCAATATCCATTCAAAATGGGGTGTATACATTAGTTATCTAAATTTCTGACATGATGTAATATTTCACAGAGGCAGGAATAAACTTCCTGGAATGCAACATAATGTTGCTAACCACATCAGTCTCTTAGTTATGCATATGACTAAATGGAAATAACTACTAATACATTTTGTTAACTGCTGTTTATGACCATTGTTGTGTAAATTAGTAAAGGAAAGTACATTGTTGAAATTGTCACCAACTGGCCAGAAATTGATTCACACATTGCACTAAATTGTAATGATATTCCTTCCTAACCAAAATTTCTGTTCAGAAGTAAATGTCAAGAATAAATTTATAATATTCTTTGTAACATTCATGATGCCCTTAAGAAATATTTTTAAAAATTTTATGAAAATTTTATACTATAAAAACAAGGATGTTATTTATTTCTAGTCAAGATGAAGATAATAGAACAAAATATCATTTATATAAGTCAAGGATTAAGCTTACTCTGTAATATTAATTTAAAAAAACAAGTCCCATTTAAAAATTGAACACAAACTATTTTTGGAATGCATTTCAAAAGAATATGACAATAATCATCATTAGAATTAAGGGGCAGCAAAGGATGTGCTTTAATTTCATGAAAATGTTGTTAAATGTAATCTCTAAAAATGTGCAGTTTAATTTGTAAATTTGCTCTTATTTAAATATGAGAGGAAAGACTAGAAGAATGACAGTTATTTTTCATAATTATATTAATTTAAAGCTATGACTACCTGCATCAATAACATTTTGAAGCATTATTATTTCAAACAGAACTTACCTTTATGCAATACAACAGAAAACATGATCCATTATACTAGATAAATGATGTAATTAAAGAATTAATTATATTTTAAACTTTATTAAGATTGTAATAAAAGCTATTATACAAAACTTATTTAATGTGATATTCATCACTATGAAAGTATATAATACAGTTTTACTCACATGAAATGTATTATTTAATTTGAAAATATTTTTGGATAATTTTATTTATAACATTGGTCAAACAAATAATGCTCATTCCAATAAATATGAAAGAGTTTAATTATAATTTTTGTAGTTAATGTCTGCATTGAAAATGTACATTTAAATAACAATTAAAAACAGAATGAATAATGAATGATAGAAGGCAAAGTGACATGCAATATTAAACACAGGCCAAAGATAAAGCTACTCAGGGAGGAAAACAAATCGGAAATTGTATTAATTTTTGAAAAAAAAATCTGAGTCAGTAAATGCTCAATTAACATGTTTTTTCTTGTATTTCTGGTATTACTAAAAACAAGTCTTGATTATTGGAATAAAGGCAATGATCTTCACATGTAGATAATACAAAATCTATTTTTTATCATTTGATTTGTTAAGCTATAAGCAGCAGCATGAGAACATACATCACATCCTTCAATAAATAGATATCCTGCAATGTGATTAATGATTAATGTATGATTTTGTACCAAAGTACTGAAGTGTTAAATAATACGTGAACAAGACTTTCCAAAATTGACAAGGAACTTAAAATCTGGAGCTAATTATTTGACAAAATATATGTTTGTAAGACTTCTACCCCACAGCGAAAAGGTAAACATAAATGACCTATAATTAAAATCATTGTATGATTGAGTTGAACTATGCTCTGTTATTTCTCCACTTACTTGTTTATAATATGTAGAACTAATTTCACAAACTCTTTTGTTTGCATCCTCAGTTAACTGTCATTAGATTCACCGTACAAGTTCCAATTAACAATATTAATTAATAAATGAACTAATTTACTGTAAAAATATTAAAAGAGAAGAATTTTGCTCTTGGAAAGGTTACAAAACAAATGTCATTTCTTGTTCAGGAATAAAGCAAATACTGGAAAGATCTTTTGAACTTGATGGTGAGTAAATTATCTTTAAGCTACAATGGGTTTGTACTTGGATTAAGAAATTATTTAGTATTTGGTTCCCCTCACATGGGCAGCTCTATGTGAAGGTTCATAAATAATAGCTGAGATTGATTCATTTTAATGAAATATGTTTTTCGATTCGGTAATCTTCAAGGCAACTGCTGCAGTTCATAGGTTATCTTAAGCTACTTGTTTGCAGTTTGTTTTTATCATGAGTAATTATAAAAAAAGCGCCTTCTTCATGATGTACCAATGGAGCTATTTTGTGGCATTTATTTCAAAATCTAAACATAAATCTGATAAACCTGCTAAGGTAATTTTTTTGCTTTATTGAAAAAAAAGGTCCACTAGTATACACAGTTACATTAGGAAGCCTTATGGTAGTAAGCCAGATATCATCTTTTTACTGGTTTACAAGCAGGCATTACAGAGATAGTGTCTTCCTGAGATATCAGCCAAGTGCTCTCCTGTCTTAGTTCAAGCTTTCAGCCATCTCCCTATATGTTTTTCTTAAAGGTAATGAGGGGAATTATACTAAAGAAGGCCACAGAGTAAAGATGCCAAAAGCTTGGACCACAACACAGAGAATACTCAGCTGACATCCCATAAAACCATTATCAACAATAAATGCTGAGAAAGCTGCAAATCTTCAATAATTAGAGTAGGCAATTTTTTGGCAACTTTTGTTCCACATATTATTCATACACATTTCTTAAATTTGTAGGATAATATGCAGCAGAATATTGCAAGAAATAAACAATTATTGCAGTCTTCTACAAAATCTTGAAATAATATTCTCTTCATCAGATATTGTTCAGAAACCTTTTGTTCACTAAAACTGAATAAAATTGGCTTGTGCTATATAATTTTCTACATGCATTTGGTACACAAGAGATAGTGTATGCTCCAATCTCAAGCATTGGAACTAAGGTACTTTCAACAGAACAGTAATTCAGGAGGATACCATAGAAAAGCCATTCAGAATGGGAAACTGCTGGTTAGTTTTTCAGTAGGAGTGACTGCAAACAATAAATTATGGAAATTATACATGTATGTACTTTTTTTTTCATGATAAATATGCAATTAGATTTGAGAACTTGAGTAGAGTAATTCAATTATTCAAGGATATATTTGACTTCTATGTGGAAACTGTCAAATAAAAGTTTGATTTGGCAAGATGTAAAGGCACATTGAAATGTAAAGTAAAAAAGAAAAGTGACTCTAAGGAAGTCATAATTAAAATTATCTTGTAACTATGGACAGCTGGATGGAATCTGAGATATGAAAATTTTTCCCAATAACTTTATATTTCTGAAACTTACTAATTCAGGCATCCATGTAAATAGCTGAAACAGCTGATTGTACTAAAATGATATCAGTTCTTTGCAAGAAAAATTTGCTTCTGTTAAAGTCAATAATTCTGTAAACAAGTATTATAATTTACTGTGACTTTACAAGAGAGGTCTTCCCTAATTGACATTGCTATTAGAAACTTTCCCTGCATCTTCATCACTTACTCTTAGGTGGAACATTTTTCTCAAAGCAAAGGAAAGTATAAAGTAACTCATAGTTGTTAATGGCAAATAAGTGTTTGAATGTCTTATATATAATTTCTAAAATGGTGACAGCATGGGGTACATTTTAGGGGGGGGGGGAAATAAAAAAATAAAAAAAAATAATAATAAAAGGCACTAGAATAAACCTGACAGAATGTTCCTTAATCACAGATTACAAGGTGTGTATGTAGAAGAAATTAACTACCCTAATACAAAATTGAATGGTTTGTTCCTGACTGAATATGATGTACAGGTTTTCAGATTTGTGCTCTTCAATATAGGAAGGGCTAAAAGAAAATTAATATATTTACATTGCAAACTATTAAAGGGCAATTGATGACAGGGTGGCAGGATTACCTATTTGTTTTGAATGACAAGGCCTTGAACATGGCTCTAACAGCAAATTGTATAATTTCTTTTTCTTTTTTCTTTTCTTTTGAAAGATTTTAGCTAGTTCTTTCTAATCATTATTTAACTAATGTTTATTAATTTTTTTAAATTTACTATTCAACAACAATAATTTAGTACTATTTAATATGCTATATCAGTTGCTAGTTAATATTGTGGGAATGTATAGCTTGTTGAGGGTTTGTTAACATAGTTTTGTTGGGGTGAAAATTGTTGTTCATTTCAAAATGATAACAGCCTTAGCGGGAGCAGTTAATAATTTATACAGGAAAATTTTAGTGACTTTATCCTAATTGGTGGTGGATAGCATCCCCTCCTAATAGAAGCATGGAGATGGTTAGAATAAAGGATTAGTTGAGAAGCAACTGCGAAACAGGACAGAAGTGTGTCAGAAATTTCTTTCAGCCCATTAGAGCCAACTTTCAAACATGTAAAGTCTACCCTCCAGGTTATAGTTACAGTATCTGCTTATTTTTGGATAAATAGTATGATTCCTACATTAATGTATTTAACCTGTTCACACTAACTCCATTTACTTGCTACCTATGTATATGCAGCTATAGCATTTAGTAAAGTCTACAGTCCGTAAGTACAATTTTACAGTAAGAAAATGGAGTTAGTATGAACAGGTTGAATACATTAAATATAGGATATATTACCACTCCATTGTCTACAGCTTTGTAAGTACAATTTATTAAGTAAATGGAGATTAGTGTGAACAGATGGTATATATAAATGTAGGGTATATTACCACTGCATTGTCTACAGCTTTGTAAGTACAATTTATTCACTTAAATAAAATGTTGTAATAAATCTTATAATGTGACCTAGTGAATTATAATTTAACAAAATACCTTTCAGTTTCCTAATCAAGAAAGTATGTTATTTAGGTGATCATTGAAGAATTACGTTCCCAAACCCAGATGCCATAGAATGGTATTTTTAAGATAATGGGCCAGAATGCATAAGATTGTTATGTTCTATGAGCTCTGATTGTTAGACCAAATATACTATTAGCAAATGTTAAGAGGAATCAACAATTAAAATATCAGTGAGGTACATTGATTAAGTAGTATTCATACTTTTGCATAGGTCATTTGGGCCAGTACTCTGACAAATCATACCAATGAGCTAAAGACAGACATATACAGCCTTGCTCATCAGGTACTTTAATGTACTAAAAACTGGAAATAGACTGCTTCTGAGACTAGTATTTAAATTAATAGTTTATAACTAAGTCTATTTCAAACTCTGTATGTGGAAAAAAAATTATATCAGTTTAATGCTTTTGCCATATCTGTTAATGCTGTCAAATATTTATTTAATTTTGAAAGCAAATTATTCATTCAGAGAGATTATAGGAGAACAAGCACAAAAGCGGAACTTGCTTCACTTCAGATACCATAGTTTTGCTTAATCAAATGACTTCTAAATACCCTCTTGCTTTGTAGTTTTAGAATATTTAATTTTCAATGTGCTAGGGTTTTGCTTTGCTTTGCTTCGACTAGTAACCTTAGAAATACTTAATGTTCAGTGCATTGCTTCCCTTATCTCCAGAGCATGTTTTATAGATATAAATACCCAGGGTGTGCAACATTTAACTTCTAAGTTTTCTAAAGATGCTTGTCATTCCTGGTAATGGAATTGTTGGACAGAGCAATCAAGAGGCAACACTTAAAGCTAGAAAATGAGTTAAACAAGGCTGCCAAAGTATATAATACTAGATAGTTAATCTAAAAGATTCTCAATGTAATATCCTCCAAGAATTAAGATTCTCTATTTGATGAAAAGAGTAAATTTACATTTTTCAACTGTTACAGAAGCTGCAGTAATGAAATATAATAAAAAAAGATACTTGTTATTTAAATGGTATATCACAAAAATAATACTGAAATATGCTTGCAGGTGGAGACATATGATTCAGTTTGCTGAAAACCATGCTATTTTCTTCAAACATATATGGCCAAAATAACTTGAATTACATCATAAAATATAACTATGATGCTCACAATATGCCATGGAATGTTCAGAATTGACTTATATCATTTAGGGACATTCCAAAATTTTTCTTTCTTATGTTACTGAAACATTTACTTGTTCTATGCATTTTAGTGTGTTAACAACTGAATATGTGATGTGTTTACAAGTATTTTACCAGTTAATAAAATATTTGGTAATAAAAATAAAAATGTTACAAAAATGTTAGATCTTTAAGTTTGAGAAAAGAGGACATATGTTATTAACATTTTTAAGGCACCATGAAATACTGAAAACTTCATAGATACAATAGATTTCTTTGTATAAAAATTTTACATTTATGTATATTCCTGATAATTAGGTAGTGTTTCTATATGGGCATATATATTTATATATAAAACTAAAAGACAACATATGACCAAGCATGGGCCTAATAATGCCTCATGTGCTAGTTCAATGCTACACAATATTTGTACAATTAGCCTAGAATTTAATTTAGTACTGCCTGCATATCCTACAATACAAGAGTGAATACTCACAGAACCAGTCTTATTAGTGTTCAATTAACATCCATTCATAATTTTAAAACTGTTTAATATGCAACAATGTATCTATTTATTAAAACAAGTATTACTTAACCGATATATATCTCTTTGTCACAAACTTTGGCATTGCAATAAAGAATAGTCTGCTTTCAGTTTCTGGATGACAATAATAATAATTATGAATGGTTTTCATGAAATATAACCCTCAAATTTTAAGTTTTAGTACCACAAGATAATTTTTTGCTGCAAAAATTGACCTTACACTTAATCAGCTTATGTTTCACTTACTCATTTTATTTATGAACCTGCATAAATTATTAATTCAAGACCCAAATTCTAAATATATGTGTAGATATTATAAGCACCAAATGAAAAAAAAATATATAAGTTACAGGTACGGTTAGCTTTAACAATATAATTGTCTGTGAGTATTCATAACCTTATCTTGCATTCTTAAGCTAATTCTGCTGTTTACTCTTTATGGCAAACTATTCTTCTTATAAAAACACCATGCAGAGGCCATTGTGGCACAGATAAAATATACTCAATCATATTTCAATCATGGCACAACAAAACACAAAAATGTCAAGTTCATAATTGCCATGAAGAACTTATTAAATTCTTGACTAGACCGGAGTTAGCATTGCACATTAATGGTGAAAGAAAAAAAAATAATGCTCTCATTTAACAGCAACTCTAACATGTGTCCTAGGAGTGGCTTCAGTGTCCTTTGCAGAGCTGGCAGCTGTAGGACGCATAAATCCAGCACGTCTAGCTGCAACTGCAGGACCTACACTACTACCACTGCTTGAACTCCGGCTAGCTGGCACAGAGGATGAAGCTCCATTATTTTCCTTAAAGCTTGTAGACACTGCTCCCGAACGTGGACCACCTCGTCTCACAGTTGTGGTAGGACCAATGCTGCTACCACTACTGGAACTTCGACTTGCTGGTACAGACCGATGTGGAGAAGACCTAAGTTGGACTGGAGCTAATGGTTTCTTTACTGTGGTAGAATTGGTTCCAGCCAGTGATTGTCTGCCATATTTGCTACTACGAGTGGCTGTTGAATCCTTTGCTAAGTTTGTTGTGAGAGATTTAATGGCACTTGTGTATCCTGAGAGCTTGGCACTAGTGCTTCCACCTCCAACGCTTGAGCGACTTGATGATTTGGAGAGTGGCGGAGTAGCCTTGGCATTCTTCACAGTATTGACCGAGGCTGCACTGTTGAGTGAGGAGCGGGAACTGCGCAGACTGGCTCGAGAGTTTGACCGCTCTACAGCACCTTGATGGAGCAGACCACTTCGTCGCTGCTGCATTGACACACTTCCCTGTGAATCTGTCTTGCGCAAACTCACAGTACGACGTGGTATCACACTACCAGTTCGGCTCAAAGAGGCTGAGTCCACAGCACTACCTGCATTAGAATATGTGCAGACACATTCTGTGATTAGTTTTGTGTGCATAAACAAATTTATATATTTCCAAACAAATGCATCTTTTCATTAATATGGTGATTAATTAATTAATTAATTAATGTAATTAACAATGAATATGAATAATTATGTGCAATTTCTTATCTATTAAGTTCAGCTTTATTGAGCTTTTAAATGCTATTAAAATTGATCAGACAGTAATGTAAACAGAAGTTAAAATTCAAAAGTAATTTTTTAAAAATTAAAATTAATTTGTATATGTATTACTGACTATAGAAATCCTGAGAAATCACATTGAAATAAATATTTTAAAAATATTAAAAAAAAATTAGTCAGGTATTAAGTAAACTAATCTAATTAGGTTAATCTAATCTAATAACTTATAATATACATAAATTTTATTGCTGTTTTTAATTTAATTTTTTTTGTATTTTAGCTGATTTATTTTAATTGTTTTCCTTTTTTATGGTTTTATAGCAGTTGGTTCCAGGAACAACACAAAATTTTGTGGCATGTGTGCATATGTGGTGAGAAAGCAAAAATTACTGGAAAGCATTCTTAAATTGTAAAACAAAATATATGTAGAGTAATTAATCAATAAGTGGCTTCTCTGGAGCATTTAGGAATAAGAAATAAATTTCAGAAAAAATCCCTATATAAAAAGTAAATTCGAATGAACCTGGAATGATAACAAACCTCGTACTGAAGCGCTACGTCCAACTCCTGTTCTACTAGCACTTCTGACTTCCAGTGTCTTACTGCGGTTAGAGGTGAGTGACTCCATTTTGTTCCTAGGTATGGTAGTACGAGAAGTGGAGGATTTAATGTTAGCACCAATAGAGGTTGGAGCAGGGTTAGAACTGCTACTCCCACTACTATCAGCCCTGGTCACACGATGGGTAGATCGGCGTTGAGGCTGATTTTTGTTACTTGCAGAATCTACAATGTCTGTCGTGGTAGATGCCTCATAATTTGAGGATGTGCCCTGGGAATAACACAGATAACAGTATTACAATTCTGTCCATTATATGTAGTATATCTTTGAAGAGGTAAACAAACAAAATAATGTGCTCTTCAAACAAGTTTCTTAAAGAAAGAATGACCAGAATCCAGTATATATGTTAGTTTCTCTCTGGAAAATTTTAAATTCAAACTGATATTTTCTGTGGTATTGTAAATATATGAAATCAATTAAAAATCAGGAAATATTTTAAAATGTCAATAACTCTGTTACAAATTAATTTTACAGAAAATAATAACAATATATGAATAGAGTTTTTGCTATTGGAACTTATGTTTTGATTGTTTTCTTTTATATGACAAATATAATAAACAATAGGGGTTTAAGTTTTCCTTGAGTGAGTTATAGTATATTTTTTAGCAAACTTACAATCTCCTGTCATACTAAGGTGAATGAACTTCATTCAATTACATTATGAATGTAATCAAGAATATTTCAAAGCAATAAGAAGATGAAATGTGGATCCTATAATGCATCTTTATTTTGGAGCTTTTAAAAAGATTGGAAGAAACCTATTCCTTAACTAAAATAAACTCTTTCCTTCATATGACATGACAACCCTCATGGTGTTTCTTTCATGCAACTTTAATGATAGAGGGCAGTCTTGCATTGGGTTATGTGAATAGCATCCTACCAGTGGGATGCAAATGCCAAATCTCTATTAGGTAACTCCCCAGTTATCCTAATGAGACTGAATGAACCTCATACCAGACCCCCCCAACTCAGAAAATTTCCAATTAGGTACAGGAAATTGAATTGCCTAGACAGCAGTCAACATTGCTAATTATCTGACTAGGGAAGTGGACAATATAAAGCTCTGGTTGACCAAAAGTATGGGAAAGACATAAATCTGGGTAAATTTAAAGATATTCAGAGAATACAACAACATTTATGACTCAAAACATCTGCAATTGAAAACATATAAGCATCATTTATTAAGGACTATACAATGAGAAGGTTGCTGTTTGTATTTTTTCACATAATTTTTCACTACTGCACCAAAATATTTGAGAAAGATCATTATTGGAAAAAAAAATTTCTAATGTTACAAGATTAAGTCATAACTGCAGATGTGGAAAAAATTTAAATTAAAGCCTTTATCTTTATGCCAAATAGTCCCGCCCATTCAGAATTTACTGAAAGAATTTTTGAGAAGAAATTTAAAAGTAACATCATAAGATAGATATATCATAAAATGATTTCAATCATAAGATAGCATTGTGCACTAACATCTAGCCTCCAAAATCAACAGATGTAAACTTTGTCAACTACTGACCAAAGAGGTTTCTGAAAGTAAGTTTTACATTGAAGAATTTACACTGTCAATTGTTCAAGAAATTTGGATATTCAGCCAGACTTTCTTCTGAATACTGTACAATTTCTGCAAAAATAAGTGCTAAGGTGCATGCTGAAAAGCAAGTAAATTAAAATATATTTATAAACACAAAGAGTTCCTTAGATTTGGCTACACAACCAATTGTTTTTAACATAGCTCATAGTAAATATCCCCTATAAACACATAAACACTCCATAACCTGAAGAATTTAACAAAAATTAATTTAAGATATCAACATCTATCAGAGGCATGAATTTCATTCAGTTATTAGAATTTATTAAATATGTTCACATTAACTCCACTTCCACAACATTAGGGCATGTTTTGGGGGCAATTACTCTCATTATCAGCTGTTGACAGATTACTTGATGCGATGACAGGATCTTAAGGTGCTTCTGTGGTGGTCTCTGGTGGTTCAATTAGGAACTTGCTGAGTTCATCCATGAATGGAACATCAAAATTCATTAAATTTTATATCTTTCAGGATGAAAATGTTTTCCCAAATAGATAGTTGTATTGGGTTGTGAAGTTCTTTCAGCAGCTTAGCCTCTGATTTAATTTCTTGATTTTGGGGTCAAAAGTGAGCTGCCACTGCCACTCAATGCCAAAGCATTCCTTTCTCCAAATTTCTAAATTTCTCTTCATGATGTATTTTGATTACAATTTGCACATTTAATTTTGTAAATTCCTGATTTCTGTTTTATTCTTTCACTATGGAACCTAATAAAAATTTTATATTATATTTGTTCTTTGGGGCTCCTAATGAATTATATGTAACACTTTTCAATTTGTATCTTTCCTTGATATTCTTCTGTGTAGAAACCTCTCTTCAAGATATTTGTCTTTTAAATTTGTTATAGTGTTACTGAAACCATTGATTATTGCTCTATTAATTATCTGCTGGTATTCTGTTTTGTAGTCTGTTTCTGTGAGTAAGATGTTAATTCTTCTGTGTGCTATGCTGTAGAGCACCAAATATTTAGATTTATTTTTATGTAATTTAGGTAGTTTTCTGTGTGTTTCTCATTTCTATGCATTCCAAAGTTCAGTTGCCTGAATTTTTTATAATTTTTAAATCTAGGAATGGCAGCCACCCAATTTTTCTCCTCTTCCATGGTAAACTATATAGATTTATGTTGTAAATTAGGGAGTTTCAGAGCATCTATTGAACTTTTTTTTTTTCAGTATTTTTGCAAATATGTCATCTACTTACCTATAGATATGGCTTGAAAATTTATGGGAAGGCTTTGGTGACATGTATTTCAAAGGAGCTCATAAATAAATATGCTAGAAATGGAGACCGGAGTTTCCCATTGCTAGATCAGCAATTTGTTCATAAAATTTTTGGTTAAAATTGAAGAAATATTTGCTTAATCCATAATTATGTTAGTAAGTTTTAGTAATTCTTTTAGTTCTTCTGTTTGTAAATTTAATTTCCCTAACATTTGCATATGATTTTCTGTTTGGATACTGTGGAATAAGGCTTTTACATCAAGGACCCATTGCATCTCCTTTTGCAGTTCTGATATTTTGAAGTGATTCATTTTAAACAATTTCATAAATCAGCAGCACCTCACTTTTGGACTCAAAATAATGAATTAAACCAGAGGCTAATTTGCTGAAAGAACTTCATAACCCAATACAGCTATCTAAAATTGTTACCCTGAAAAATAGAAAAAAAAATATATATATATATTGAATTTGATGTTCCACCCACGGAATAAACTCAGCAAGTTCTTATTTGAACCACCAGAGACTGCCACAGAAACACATTTGGATCCAACCACCACATCAAATAGTCTATCAATAATTCACGATGAGAGCAATTGCTCCCAAAACATGTCCTAATATTGTATAAATAAGTGGAGTTAAGTGTGAACATATTTAATAAATTCTAATAGGATATATTACCACTACATTGTCTATACTTCTATAGCTTTCTAAGTACAATTTAAATAATTTAAATTCATTCATTTGCTGTTTTCATACATTTAAATAATTTTTCTTTTTTAATGAACTTGAACACATCACCCATAATAAGAAAAATATTAATGTTTACCATAATATATATTGATTTCACAGAGCTTTTCAATTGCAATTCCTTTGATCAGAACATGCAATTTAACGCAAATCTGTCTTAAGCTTTACCTGAGATGGCGTCTCAGATACAAGACTTTGTGTTTCTTCAAAGCCCTCATCATGCAGCTCTGCTGGTTGCTGTTTGTTGCTTCCTGGGGTAGAGGCATTCACACGGATTTCAGGAATAAAGTCTGATGTTTTTTGGTGGTTTGATGAATCAATCAGACTGGCATTGATGGTATTGTTATCCTTGTTCTTTTTACTGTTGCTATTACTGATGGCCTCCTCAACCTGCCAATAATGTTTTTTCTTTCTGTCAATACCTTCACACATAGCACTCATATATGATTACCAAACCTCTACTAAATTTTCTCTTACAGCAATAATTATATTCAATTTATTCCATCTGTTTTTTAATATATAACTATTTTTACTATTTTTTATTTATTTATTTTTATATATATACAGCATAAAATTTAGCTTACTTGATGGGGATTGAAATTTTTCAGGAATGTTTTTATTATTTGCTTGTTTTCAAAAATGTTATGTAATGTCATGGTACATTTATTATGTTTATTTAATACACCTGTTAATTAATCTGTACCACTATTTTACTATGACAATATACCCACTAATTCAAATGTTAACATTCAGCAAAAATTCCCAGTATTCAGGTTTAAATCCTTGTGCATTCACTACATTTATTCAATTTGACTTCTATCTCTTTGCACAGCTTAATAACATTCTTGCTGTAACAAGATTTCAGTAAAATGGTGGTGATCAAGAATGTACAGAATTATTTTGGGGACCACAAATAGAATCACTTCTAAAAGGAAATGAAAAACTGGAAAAACATTGGTCCAACTCAATTGAGGGTATAATTTAAAATTTAAAAAATAAAATATTACTACAATCAAATTTTTATTGTTCTCATTGAGATTCTGGAAACTTTTCAAACTACCCTATTATCTTTTAATTGCTGAGATGATAAACTAAGTTTTAACAAATACAGAAAACCACAATTCATAAAAACTGAAACTAATTTAGAAATAAGTATAAAACATTAATAGAAGAACAAATATAATCGAATGTGTGCAAGTTGAACATTGTATCTATCATGACAACATAAATAAATATATTTCATACTGTTGAACTGCACCTTAAATAATATGCAATTTGAATCCATCATCTGAATGAATTTAAAGTAACAAACATAAAATTATTATGGATCATGATGGCTTTTATATTACATTGTGTGATTAAATTTATTCAGACTTTAATGTGAATTAGCTTGAATGGATGAAGGGCTCAAGAGGATGATACTGTTCAATCTAGGGAGTAATTAAAGAACTAACATGACATGACATGTTTTGTAAACAAACTGACTTATAACTATGACATTACAATAAGTTTTCTCTTTCTCTCTCTTTCCCTCTCTAAGGTGTATTCCACAACAAATTCCCAGAATCAATTAGATCAATTGATATAAACTTGCTCTGCAATAGAGATACCATTCATTACAAATGATTTGTGGTAAAGTACAAATAAATTCAATTTATATACTTCACATAACTATAAAATAGGTATATGAAATGGGGAGAGTAAGGAAACTGAATAATGCATGTGTGGATTGTACAAAGAGCTGTAAAAGATGTTACAGCTACAATTATCTAAAGAGAAATAATGCTGAGGAAACTGAACTAGTGATTAGAAGAATCATGCAATTTTCCTATGCCACAAGCAATACAGTTATCTGCTTCACATTCTTTGTAAAGAAAAAATATATTACATGATATTTAGGTCTCAGAACATATATGTCTCATATCATTATATCATTAAACAATTTCAATTTGATTGTTAACAGAAGAAACATAGGACAATTATCTGTTGTTGATCTTAAGATAAAAATAAGGAAGGAAAAATTAAATCAAAAGAACTTTGACAAAGGGATGATAATCATGAAAGTTTCATTAATACAACATAATAATTATATTACTCGCTATGGTAAATACTCTAGTTCCAATTGTATTTATTTTAAGAATGAACAATTTTGTTCTAAAATAAAACAATTTTCACAGCTGAAGCACTGTATAACACACACAATAATAAGAATGTATGATTAATGTATGCATCAGTGCAAAGAGTTTTGAATGGATCAAATCCACATTCAAAAGGAGAATTTTTTTACGATCTTCAATTATTTTTCATTATTCCCATATGTATCAAGAATCAATCCCATAGCATGGTATGAGGCCCACTAACAAACAAACAAAAAATTTCTCACTTTGTCAAGACTGAAGCCTGAACCTCTGGCAGTCCTTACATTTACAATTTTTATAATAGATTATGATTTATTTTAGAGCACATGGCTTACATAAACAACTGCTTTTGGATCTAGAAGATCCCTTATGAAAATTAGGGAATAACTTTCTGTGTACATATAAGTTACATACTGCTACAGATAGATCATCTTGGAGTAAATGGTAGCAATTCTAAAAAAAAGTTTGGTTTTCTTAATAGATTGCTCAATAAGCAGTAGAAACAATTTTGAGCTTTGGCTTCTATTTAAATATTTTAAAGATATTTAAATATCTATATAATAATATTTACGACATACTAAATGGTATTTACCATAGCTGATAATTTATATCCTAGTACTCAAAGGATTATTTGTTATACAAAAGACATGAGCTGAAGCTATTAAATAAATCATATAAATAGAAATTCAATGATTCAGTCATCAAGAACATGAATACATTTGTAAGAGAAAATTTATGAAAAAAATTAAAATTTAAAAACAAATTTCTTGTAAAATTAAAAGGAAGTAGCCTATTCTAACTTACCTGTCGCGGATCTATCATGCTGCGAATCCTTTCACGGTCTCTGATGCCTGCTCTGAGACTTGCAGTGCGAGCCTTTGGTATAGGTTCATCAAGATTCTTTAATTCACGACCAGCATTTGCAATGTCAGCCAAAGCCTCATCAGCAGCTTCATCATGTCCACGATATTTTAACCTGTCCTGCCATTTCTTAAGCCTTGATTCTTTGTCTTTTTCTGTTGTTACTTCTGCTTGTTTTTTTTCAGTCACAACAACAGGGGCTACACTTGCCACATGGAGTGTAGTTGGTCTTGGTACCACTTGCTTTTCAGAAACTAATTCAGGAGACACTACTTCAGGACGTCTAGCACCTACACTGGAATCCTCAGCTGCACTATTACCACCAACGCCACCACGATCTGTCTCTCTATCTGAACTGTAATCAGATGTTTTCTTATAGCGTCTTGTGCGTCTAGCAGATGAAAACCTATCAAATTGTCCATCACCTAAAATCTCTTCTTCTGCAGCTGGAGCTTCTGTTTGGGTAATATTTATATTTGCAGATAGTACTTCTGCTGATGTTGGATTGATAACAGACTCTGTGGTACCATATCGGCGATGATGGTTCCTGCCATTAACAGATGGAACATTATCTACAGTGCTGGGACGGAAACTACGTCTTGTAGCTGGAGGGGTTTCAACATTGTCGGCATCTATATCAGTAGCTGCAGCAGAATCTTCACCAGTTCTTGGAGTTCGGCGAAGACGTCTGGGTACTGATGGGGGATTGACATTGATGGCATTATCATCACTAACCGTGGACCTAGCTTGTTCTAAAGGAGCATCAATGGGATGGCGGTATCTCTGCAGAAGTTCACTGGGCTGTGTATGCTGAGACTGATCATTGCCAATAGGAGCTGAGGTTGAAGTGGGGGAGACTACAGTGGCTGTTGATGACTGAGATGGAGGATTGGCATCACTGGGACGACGAAGATATAATGTGAGACGATCAGCATTAGGGGAGTTATCACCCAATGCACCAATTATACCTTTTCGTTTGTCCTCTTCTTTTATAGACTGTAATTATAATGATATACTTTAGAAGTGCATTCAACAATGTGGCTTTTAAATAAAATTTGATTTCAGTGATATAAATAGGGTTTCATAGTTTTATTTGGATATGATTATTAAGTGAATTTCTCTTTAAATGTCTATTCATAAGTTAAAATAATTTACTAATCTAATTGCTGAGCTTTATTTGTTAAAAATTGTAATAATATATTTGCTAGACATAACTATTTCAGTTTTGTTGCACTGATTTTAGGCATTTCTCAAGAATTCCCTTTGGGATTGCTTTTAGTTCTTTTTTTGGTCAGTGATTGCCATTGTACTGGCTGCATTTTATTTCTTGAAATACTATATTCTATTAGGTCATAGAAAATACATGAGAAGATTTTCAGAGTGTCAGACTTCTAAGGATCATCCTAAATTATGATTTAAGAATGAGAACTGATTAATGTAATTGCACTAGTTTATTATCAAACACATTAAAATATCTTGTAAATGATTTCTTGAAAATTGTAATGGATAAACATTTCCAAAGTCCTTATTTTGCAGAAAAAACTAAGGAAGTGAGATTCACTATTGCTCCAAATGGCACAATTATCACCTTGCTACTCTTATGCCAATAACAAGCAAATTAAAATTAAAATTTAAACATTTAGTTATGAATATGTTTAATGAATTGTCTTATGAGACTCAAACTGAAAATATTAGTTATCCATTTCAGAGCTATTTTATATGATTGGCCAATCAATAACTTTTTAGCAAGCTTGAGCTTTTGTATTCTGTCACCCTGTAATATATGTTCTTAATTTTAATATTGTGATTGTTTTATATGTTTGTATGTCATTTTGAATATATTATAAATATAATAACACTCTCTTAACATTGCAGTTGTATCGATTAGTAATCAATGGTGCAAAATACTGAATACCTACCTGCAAAGGATTTGATGAAGTTGGACTCCCAGGCTCCATATTTCCTCTAGACCTCATTCTGCGCAAGCGTCGCATGTCTAGTTCAGTTTCTTCTGCACTGTTTGGCACATTTAAATTGGATTTTCGCCAAGGAGATTTGTCTTTCACAGGAGTTTGTGGTTGTGCTTCTGGGGACAAACATTTTATTACTAAATCAAAGAAAAAATATATATGGTCCATCTAAAATATATTACTTGTCTGAAGAAACATTGCAGATGGTAAGCAGCAGAAACTCAAGCATCAACCTGTTTATGATGCTGCAATACATCACCCTTTTCTCATGTGCTATGCACAGCACTGCAATAAAGAAATGCAGCAGTTCATTGCATGCAGTCGGTATCAGAGGTGTGTATAAATGAGAGCAAAGAGTAATCCCCCTCTGTCATACACTTGCAAAGCAGACAGATTATATACAATATGCTACAGTTTTGTAAAGAAGAAAAGATATTAAAGAATGCTGTGAAAAGGACAGCAATGGCAGTGGGGAAAAGTGAAAGAACAGTACATGGTATAGTGTAGGAAGGTGATAAATTAAAGCTCTCGGATGAAACATTGTCAACTCATGCTAATAGTTGGCCACATTCAAAGAAAATTAAACTTGATGATTATGCAAAATATGTCTTGCGCAGGATATTTTAGTTTTATGAGCAGAGCAGAGAAAAGAAATTCTGGTGTTACGAAAACTCCTGAATGCTGTTAAGGAAAAGATACCATTTGAGGAGAAGAAAGATACATTATAGAGAATACTGAAATGCGTGGGATTCAAGAAATGCAAAAACTTGTAATAATGGAGCGACCTGACATTGTTACCTGCCATACAGCATATTTGAGAATGCTAAAGAAAAATAAAAAAGGGATAAAGAAGTCAGTTGTTTAACAGGTGAAACATGGATTCATACTCATTATACTGTAAACAAGTGTTGGCAACATGATGATATGCAAGGTGTGCATGTAAACCTATGTGTTGGGCAGAGGGCCATTGTTGATCAAGCTCTTCAATGAATCCCAT
Organism: Metallyticus violacea; assembly: GCA_030762175.1. Classification (NCBI taxonomy): domain Eukaryota; kingdom Metazoa; phylum Arthropoda; class Insecta; order Mantodea; family Metallyticidae; genus Metallyticus; species Metallyticus violacea. Next base: position 31,691,491 of record CM060841.1, on the reverse strand, counting down.
TTCACCACCAGCTTGATCAACAATGGCCCTCTGCCCAACACATTGGTTTACATGCACACCAAGAGCAAATCTACAGTGGTGGGAATTATGTGTTTAGTAATTAAAAAGCTATTCAGTTTTGTTGAATGTTGAATGTGAGAGTGTGTGATATAGGTTATTTATGTACTTTAATAATATAAATGAAAATGTTATATTATTAATACGAAATAAAATATATTATGAAATTAATAAATTAATACAAAATTATAACACACATTAATAGTTTTCTTTCCTGCTGCTATCTGAAACATCCAAGCCTGCAACATCTGTACTGGAAGTATCTTGTTTTGAACCAGTTTGGAAATTTTTAAAGAACTGGCAACTTTCTGGAGAAGGTAGCTTGTACAGCTAACTGTTCCATTTTTAGCAACTTGATATTGTAAAGAGGGTAAAATTATAGTTATTTAGGTATTGGATATTCACTGATCTGCATGACCCAAATAAATGTCCTTTACTCCTATATGTGGAGATTTCCTGTCAGCCTTATGCGTTCTAAACCTCTATAAGTTCAATTTACATTTTTAAGATATAGCAAAATAGAAGTCCACTGTTGAGAAAATCTGGTGTATATAAAGCAAAAGTAGCTAAGTTATTTAGTGCTGAAAATATTTAGCAAAAGAAGAGCACATGTTAGCTGATACAGGTAATTTTTTGTTGGAAACAATAATGACAAAGGCTGATTTTACACTACTGGTATTTTATCTGTTAGCTATTGTTCCTAAAATGAGTCATTTTTGGAGTAAAAGTGCACAGTTGCACATGATGATGTTCATAATATGTTTTCATTAAAAATTGACAAGAACTATTTTTGTAATAATATCTTCAAATTTTCAACAAATATGTACAACATACAGCTTGAGAGTTTTTGGAGTTGATAAGGAAGGTATTTGATGATGGAGTAACTTCAAGACTCAAAGAAAATATCAGGGAAAAATTGTAAAGAATTATGAAAGAAGAGCTGTTGAGAATGAATGCAATTTTCATTAAAAGATGTCAGAAATCTGGTGCAAACAGATAGCACTTTGAATAATTCCTGCAACACAGGTTGGTACTCAAAGTTGTGAAAGTGCAAGAAAGACTCAAATCATTGACTGAGCCTGCATCAGATGAAATTATGATTTTAGGATGCACAACATCAATGGTCATTAAACCCCAAGCAGAGTAAAACATAGCCAAGAAAAAAGTAAAAACTATAATCTACTGGCCAAATAGTAAAATAAAACCATTAATACCAAAGTAAGCCTGCATCTTGCATCAGCTTGGCCCTAAATGGCTTGCATTCAGCTGTAGCTACAGCACTATAATAGCTGTCTGTATTGTAACATATGCATGTTTGTAGATTTAACATTTCAAGTTGTACTCAGCATATTAGAAGACAACTCTTCATAAAAATGTAAATAATGCTTTTTTGTTGATTTGGTTTAATTGTGGATGCTCTTTAACATCTCAGGTCATCAGCATCCCAGTCAGTTCAAGGCGTTAAAAGGCTGACAAATATTTTTTCTCAGAGGCCTCTTTTTTCAGGCTTGAGGTTTTTTTTGTGTCGTATATGTACAACATGGGACCCATGGCTTTACTTCTCTTCCGAAGGAGGGCATACTTAAGATTTTTACACCCAAAAAAAAAATCCATCGATCCTGGCTGGGTTTGAACCCACAATCTTGGGTTTAGAAGGCAAGTATGGTTACCACTACACCACCAGGACCGGCCATAGTATATATGTGTAATTGCCTTAAGAGTATCTGTAAAATAAATATTAATTTGAAAAAAGGAAAAGGTAGTGCAACTTAAGCTTTTCTGTTATTCTCAATTATGGATGTAAAATCTTTTTCATATTATAAAAACATATTAAAACACAATGTATTGTGATATATGAGTGTTCTTGGGTTTACTGCTTGTTGGTTTAATGAAGAAAAATAACTGAAATTTTGTCAATATTTTTCCTCAAATACATAAAAAACAATTTTGCTCAGTTTTTTACATTTTGATTGTATATACAACTTTAAATTAGGATACTTTAATTTATTTTATGTTTATTTGTTCATTGTTACTCATTGTGGAATCAAAAGGTCAGTGAGATGTAGGATTGCCAATCATCCAGTACTATATGGGATTTTCCATATCTGAGGGTTTAAAAACTTATACCATTTGCATCCCGTATATAGCCCTCTTCTGCCAATTGTTCATATTAATTTATCATTAATTTGCCAAAATTCCATTAACATTACCAGTCACTGAAATTCGTATAAAATACTTTAAGAGTTAGAGTCATTTAATGAGTGAAGTATTTTTAACTGTGAATTAATATACAGGAAGTCATATCATGAGCAATGATACAACTAATGAGTCAAATACATTGCAACAATGAAAACAGCTATATTATTGGCTTCACTGTGCAAATTCCAATTACATTTTAATTTTAACGAAAACTGTGTTAAAATAAAACATTTTAATATTATAATTACGTATCTATAATATGTGCGTTTACAGAAAGCATAATATATGATGAGTTATTTTTTATTATTATTTTTCACCTACTTCTAAGTGATTACAATGACTACTAACAGCTGTGTTTAATTTATTTTCGTTTTTGCAACTTATAGGAACAGTAAAGGGTCAACAGTGTAATAGCAATATTCAGGTTATTTTATGTGCATGTGCTCAGAGGTGAAAATATATTATTCACCTCCTAAATAGGTTAAAAATATTACATATGTTGATATAGAATTGGTTTGGTGACATTCATACTTCACTTACTTGTTTTTTTTTTTTAATTGGACATGTTTTGGATTTATGTCCAATTAAAAAAACCAAATAAATGATAATGATGGAAGTGAATGTTCCTGAAATATGTCCAATTAAAAAAAAAACAAGTAAATGAATATAAGTGTCACCAAACCGACTCTATATCAACATTATTTTACTATCCCACTGGAATTGATACATGAAGTTAAAGAGAGGAAATCTACAGTGGTGGGAATTATGTGTTTAGTAATTAAAAAACTATTCAGTTTTATAAAGATAATGGATTTATGATTGTTAATGGCTCAATGAGAGAAGATTAAAATGGTGAATTTATGGTGTGTTATAGATTTCGCATTGTGTAAATGGCAGGTTCTATCTGGAGTATTAAATTTCAAAGTAATGAATCTACTGAGCAATACTGCACATTTTTCTATTATACTTGAATGGAAATGCAAGATTGATCATAAAATAACTAGCAATACACAAAAGGAAATGAGTAAGAGTTTGGGTATAAATGGTGTCAAGGGTTTTCAGAAAATTTTTATGAAGTGTTGAATTCATAAGTGTCAGTTTTGTGTGTTCATGGTATCAACTGGTTGACTGAGTAAACTCAGCTATCATGTTCTGAATTTGATGGAATTTTTTGCTGAAATAGGCAGTAATGAAATGATCAAGAGAGTGGTGGTTATTAAAGTGAGGATTGATGATTGGTTTGATAAAGAGTGTAGCGATATGAAAAGATTAGTAAAACAATCTGTTATTCAATGGAGGGAGAAGAGTACAGAGGAGGATAGGAAAAAATGACAGGGATGAGAATGGTCTATAGGCTACTGTTGGAAAGGAAGAAATAGGAGTGGGGGAGAAGAAAGGCTGTTGAAATTGATACAAAAATTAGATCAGGGAGGGCTAATGAAGTATGGAATATTATTAGGAGATGGTTGAGATCTAGAGGTGCTGAATTTGCTATTAAATCTGAAGAGTGGATAGGTCAGTTTAAGCAAATGTTTGAATTTAAACTTAGATGGATGAGAAATTGAAATCTAATATGGTAAAAGCAATGGGATAAACACATGGATAGATTATTTTCAAATGAAGAAGTTAAATATCTTAAGAAGAACAAATCAGTGGGCATTAATGGGTACCAGCTGACCTTTCTTAAAGCATGGTATGAGGATAGGGGGAGGTTTCTGTACCTAGTTAAACTGTTTAATGTAATAAAAAGCAAAATGAGTATACCTAAGCCTGGTATACTGCTATCATTCACCCAATTTATAAGGGTAAGGATAAGATGGAAAAGTCAGGCAATTGTAGGGGAATTGAACTTTTGTCAAATCTTGGTAAGCTTTTCACTAGAATATTAATGGACAAGATTAATGAATGGGCTGAGAGAAATTAATTAATATTTCCACTTCAGAGTAGTTTAAGGAGAGGCAAAAGAATAACTGATAATGTATTAATAATTAAAACATTCATTGATAAATATCTTCAAAAGAAAGGAGGTAAATTGTATGCAGTGTTTATAGACCCAGAAAAAGTTTATGTTAGGGTAAATAGGGATGCATTATGGTATAAACTGTGGAGCAAAGGAATGAGTAAATAGATAATTAGATTACTTCAAGCAATCTATATGCACAACACATTTTGTGTTAGATGCAGGAAGGCTAAGGTGTGAAAGGAAATTGCTCAGGACCGAGGATTGAGACAGGCATTTAAATCAAGTCTTAATTTGTTTATTTGTTCATTAATGATGTGTTGTTAGGCTTACAGAAAGTTAATAAGCATATGCCAGTAATAAATAACCAAGAGATTCCTGGATTATTATATGCAGATGATTTAATGGTAACATTTTGTAAAACTATGTTAGGTATTCCACTAAATGCTAGCCAATGCTGGTGCCCTGTTAGAAACGGGGAAGATAAATATAAGAGGATGGGTGATGGAGAGAGTATTAAAATATTGATTTCGAGTACAATAGATGCCACATGGCATATTTTGAATGGATGTTTAAAATTTTAGTAATCTACTTTCAGAGAAGCTAGGTGGGTAGGAAAAGTAGGATATGAATTGACACAGAAGTGGATGGGAGAGGATTGGTTAGGAAGATCCGGGTGAATTTTGGAAGATGATTAGAATCAGATTCAAGGATATAGAGAGGCAAATTTTTTATGTGGAGAAAAGTTTCTTGCTGCAATTTCAAGAATTAAAAGAAAACTGTATGAATAAGAGTTATATTGATAAATGTAATAAGAAAGAGAAGGTGGGGTTAGCAGGTTTAAATTAGGAATATGGAGACTAAAGGGAATTGAATTTGAGCAATAACAAGGACTGTATAGTATTGTATTCTGAATTTACTATTATAAGGTGTTAATAGCATTATAGTTTATATTTATATACTATTATATACTTAAGTATATAGTATATATTATTAAGTATATAGTATATATTATTAAGTACGATTTTTGCCAAGGACCAATGTGCTAGTGGTATCAATAGAATGCATTTGTAATTAAAATGTTTAATTTTTACTTTTATAATACAATTTCTAGTTCTGATAACAATAGTAAAATGGTATGTAACATAGTGAACTTAGTCATAATAAGAGTAATAATAATTGAAAATTAAAGTATGGCAACAAACATATTAATAATCCTAATTTTGTTGCTGATATTTTTGCTTAATATTTTGAGTCACTGATAAGAAACAAATTAAGTTACCATTTTACTACTCTGTCTAGTCAATGTACATCTTGCACATATATTCCTATATCTATGGCACTGTTTATGGTAACTGAAGTGGCAGTTGTATAAGTTATTAATCAGTTTAAAAATACAAAAGCTGATGATAATGGTGATATAACTAAATATGATAAAGTATGTGATTTAGTATAGTATTATTGTGTATCTAACATATTTATTAAAATTGTGTATTTCAAGTAGATAAGTTGCTGATGTCTTAAAAATTGGATTGGTTGTACTAATCTTGAAGAAAGGTGATTATGGAGATATGAGCAATTATAAGGCAATTGCTTTACTTAGTTCCATTTCCAAAATATTTGAAAAAATGTTGTTTTTTAAATAAGAACAATATTTAATCTAAAAATAAGTTTGGTTTTATGGCAGGTAAATTAACCAATGATGCTTGTGTTAAATTTATTGACTTTGTACATAGCTGCCTTGACACTAACTTACATTGTCGGTAGATTCTTTGATCTAAGCATTGCCTTTGATTCTATAAATCATGAGATTTTGAGAGTTAAATTAAATTAGTTAGGTACAAGGCCTGGCTTATCAACTAATTTTATCCTTTGTTAAAAATACACAATACATGGTGAAAATTATGATCAGTGTTTCCAAGAACTGTTGATAATGGGATCCCACAGGAATCTGTTCTGGCCCCCCTACTTTTTTTATGGTATATAAATGATCTTGAGAATCATCTTAATGCTGCATGTCTTACTCTGTTTGATGATGATATATAAGTAGCAGCGAGTGCTAGTGATATGAACTCTTTGAAGCTTAAAGTAATAAATGTTGTATATGAATTTAAATGTTTGTGTGCAGCTAATAATTTAATAATGAACGTAGATAAAACTGTTTTTTAATACCTCACCAATACGAGTTCATTTCCTTTAACTTTTAATTATGATAATTTTACCTTATATTCAACAATAACAATTAAATTTTTAGGCATTACCTTAGATAGTCATTTACCCTGGAAGACCCATATTGATTTTATATGTAATGAATTAAATAAAGCATGCTTTGCTATTAGATGTCTAAGAAGCTGTCTTGACATTAATAACTAAATAATTAATTAAAATGTAAAATGGAACTTGCACAGTGAAGCCCATCATAAAATTGATATTATTATATGATTTAGTTGAACTACACTCTCTTCAGTTGAATTTTAGCATAGCTGATGGTGAGAACCAATTGTTCTCGAAACCGGTTCTATACATTATGACAAGTGAAGCATTAAGAGTGTGTAGTTCAACTAAATCATACAACAATATCAATTAACTAAATAATTATTTATTTTGCTTTAGTGCAATATGCTTTATTGTACAGTATTTAAATTGGGGCACTGCTATGGATGTTCAGAGCAGTTAATGTTTATAATATAAAAGAGAGTTCTAAATTTTTAATCTTAATCTTAAACCCAAAAACTCACTGAGAAATGGTTGTAGGGAATATAAAATACTTATGCAGTTGGCTTATTGATATACAATGCAGCTATTTTTATATGAAGAATGCAGAACTATTTATCTTAAATAGAGAAGTACACAGTTCTTTTAGGAATAATGAACATATTTGCAATTATAATAATGTTAAATTTTCCAAGTTATCTTTAATGTCACAAGTAAAATTGTTAACAAGTTACCAATGATAATTTTAAATGTATCAAATTTCAATGCTTTTAAAAGAGTGTTAAGAAAATATTTAATTAAGACAATGTTTTATAATTTAACTGAAATTTTTTATTTTAAATTTTATTTTTTTATTGACTAATTGTAAAAAGCAATAAATATCCATCTGTCTAAAGTAAACAATAGGTTAATGATATGTTCATGTTATATTTGTGGAACATAAGTCATTATTATTATTTGTCACATTGTATTGTCAACAGAAATTTACTGCACAGTGTATTAGCAAAATATTGATATACTGGATCTAATCTCCAGTACTACTGAGATCCTATATTGGGATATTGTAAAATTGGTAACTATAGTATGCTGTAGGTGAGCATGAAAGGCTGCCAGGACATAGGTAATAGAGGAGTACCTGCAGATCTAATATCCTTGACTTTGGATATTATAAGTTCCTGTGGGATTCATGAAACTAACTATTCCTAGTATATTTTGGGAAGGTATAACTGTGTTAGGACCTAATGTCTTAATATCCAAAGATAATTAATGGAAAACTTTCCTTAATTTTTTTGGTCATTTATTTGTTTGTTCACTGCTGCTTCTTTCATAATATTACCACTTCATTGTCTATAGCTTCATAAGTACAATTTATTCACTTAATTATTCATTAAGCTAATCTATATTTGGTATTTACTTTGACTTGTTATGGATTTTAATGTGCTTAATATCCAGAGGATTTAAAACTCCAAAGTTCTATCTGGGTTCAAATGAATGCTGAATTTGTCTATAACAGGCAAAACAATTAAAAATCTTGCTAAAAATCTCTACTTTAATAAAGCAACATAAACCATTATTTAGATGTTAAGTTTCTGACAATGCCAATTATCATCCATGGTTCACTAATGTGGCATATTATACCTTCTATAGCTGCCATTGCACCAACAACATCAGTCTTTTCAATGGTAGGTCGCCAGTCAGAGTATACACGTTTATACTGAGTGTTAAGAATGGTGCTGGTGGTGGGTGATTGCATAACTGTAGACTTCTCTTCTGGTAGTGTGTCCAGAGTACTACCACGTCCTTCACTCTCTATAACAAAAATAGCAGCAGCTTGGCAACAGATGTTTTAAAAAATATGCAAAAATATGCATAGCAAGAATAACACAAATATAAATTATTTAGTTAATAGTTCTCCAACAAATTATAGAAAGATGAACTTAGCCAGTTTTAGTAGGTGTGCAATGTGGTGCATGCATGTGACCAACTCTCTAGGATAGCTGGTAAAATGAATTAAAAATATACTTTAATTTATATTAAATATAATAATATTTAATACAATTAAAATTGAATGTAGGATTCAACCAGTTAAACTATCATAAAATTTGGTTTAGACTAAAAGTAAAACTACTTAAAATCATGTCAACACGTTAAAACTCTCTTTATGTTCCACGTTTTAAAAACTTATTTATTTAGTAAACTGGGACATGTTTTGTTGAGGCACTCGCTCACATTGTCAACCATTCAATGACTCTTTTTAATTTAAATAAGTTTTTAAAAAGTGAACATCAAGAGAGTTCTAATGTGTTTACATGATTTTAAGTAGTTTTACTTTTAGTCTAAACCAGATTTTGATAATATTTAATAATTTAGCGAGTATTATATAAATTTTATAAAGAAAAAGGAGTAATGGACACTAATTTGATATAAATTATATCTGATTCAATTGGTGATGTCACAATAATAAATGTTTATATCTAGAAAATCTGGATCCACCAGTCATTTATCAGTTGAATTTTCATTTATCAGTTGAATTTTCATTTCATCATTTTCTAATATCTTATATAATAATTTTCTAGGATTATTTCCTTTAATAATATTTATCTTTACAATGAAAATGAAATGTTTTAATAAACTATATAAATTAAGATGTAAATTGGATAATCCATTATACTTGAATAATAAGTTAGCAGCTTTTATTAATAAACCATTTTAATTTAGTACTTTAAAAACAGAATGATGTGAAATATGCGCAGTTTGAATATTCACCCAATCAATCAAATTTGTTGCTGACCATTTTCAATTTTTCCAGCTCTGCATAAAATTCATTATTACTTCATAATGAGCAGTGTGGAGAGGAGTTGGCTGAGAAAAAAATATATACATACTGTTAAAAGCTGCTTCCTTATGAGATCTAGGATTAAAACCATGGGCTTTAATGTAATTATCTGTATGTGTGTCCTTTCTGTAAATGCCAAATTCAAATGTATAGGTTAGTAAATTTATCACTCAACAAAGATGAATACAAGAAAGAATTTTTGCACATAATAGAAGTAGCCATTTCCAATGGGTTTAAAAACAGATGATGAACCAAAAAGTAAAAAGATTCCAGAAACAAAAAAGAATTAAACAAATTAAACTTTGAGTGCATTATCAGGAGGAAAAAATCTTCAAAAAATTCACTTACTACACATCACTCAATAATAAATTTAAAAAATCTTTAAACAGTGTAATATTACACTAGCACCTAAAAACAGATATAGTATTAACAAATTATTGAAGTTAAATAAAATAGATTCCAGACCAAAAGAGGAAAAATCAGGTATATACCAGATTAATTGCAAAGTTTGTGGCAAAATATACATAGGCAAAAGACTAAGAGGAATATAGGTATCAGGTGGAAAGAACATTGGAGAAACATCTGTTATAAACAGCTAGACAAATAGCTGTGGCAGCACATTCCTGGAATGGACATCATGAAATAGAAAAATGCATAATGCTATTAAAAGGTGTTCAACAACCCAAGGAACTTGATGGGAAAAGAATTTTATAAAAAGAATATGAGCATAAACTCATGAATTTTGATATTCTGGAAGTATGTTTACAGAGTCCTTGCAGATACCTACTTTTCTGACTTCAACGTGTGAAACAAATGTTTCACAAAATATGTTCTGGTTGTTTAATTCTTGAGAGTGAGAGTGAAATCATAAAGAGTGTTTTGAATATTTTAACTTAGACTGGTCTTATCCCATGGGAATGGAGCCATAAAGAGTTTTTCAATATTTTAAAATATTTAACTAGAAGAAACTTTATGCATGTTTCACTGTGTTTGACTACTGAATGTATTTAAAACTGGAAGCAGAACTAAAATTTGCCATTTTAATTACGAAAGTCCAGATAAAAAAATAAAAGATAAAAAAATTGCTTAGAATATACTTTTATCTAATAATTGTTGATATGCATTAAATTTAATTAAATAAAGATTAAAAAATCTGAAGGATTAAAATAATATATTTTGATTTCTTTGTGAATTCAGAGAAATGACAGAGGATGAAATTAATAAAGGAAATGCAAATTTTAAAGATACTGATAGTCCTGAGTTCTTCACTGAGGTGAAACATTTAGAACTTTGAGGAATGTCAATGGCATTTCAGAACCCCATTTTTTTTTTCGTCTACATTAAAATACTGACCTAAAATGCAAAATAACTTGATGTCATTAATTCCCCATTTATTTATAGCTTTAAGAAATTTTCTCATCTTACAGTCAGTGTAGCATCAGGTAAAAGGAGTTTTTCAAAACTTAAGCTTATAAAAACATAACTAAAGTTGTCTAGAAAGAAAAATTAGTATTTTTAAATAAAGGCCTTAAAACTTGTGTCCAATACTCTTATGAAATGGAAGATTATTTGGTAGATTTAGAAGTGGCTATTGAAGGATTAAATACCAAAGAAAAAGAATTAAGTTAGAATCAAATCAGAAAAGGTTAAAAAAATAAATAAAAAAGAAAACTTCAGTAAACAATAAAATCATTAAATGAAAAATATGTAGTTTATACAAAAGGTGACAAAGGGAACAGAATAGTAATATTATATAAAGAAGATTGTTATAATAGAATGCAAGATTTGCTAAATAAAAAGTAATATGTTCAGATCCATTCAGATCCATTGAAGCAATGTATTGATTCATTCAGTCAGGCTCTGAAAAATTGCACTGTTATTCCAAAAGGAACAAAATATAAAATAAGACAGGACAACCCTACAATAGCAAAAGTATATGGTTTGCTAAAAATTCATAAGACTGGAAATGGTATGCGACCCATCATTAACAATATCAATACACCATACATTTAGCAAAATGGCTAGCTGATAGATTTAAGACACTACCTAAGTTGCAAAGCAGGAATATAAATAATTCATTTCAGTTAAGAGAAAAAATTAAGAACATAAAATTGCAATCTTCTGACACATTAATATCTTTCGACATAGAATAGCTGTTTCCAAGCATACCTAAAGATAAACTCCTAATTTATCTGCAAGATTGGTTAAGAACAAGTGGAATTAATGATGCACACAAAAGAATACATGAATCTCACAGAAATTTGCATAAACCAATCCTACTTCTCTTTCAAGAGTAAATTTTATAACAACAATCAGGACTTACTATGGGCAGCCCCTTGTCTATATTTCTAGCTAACCTTTTTATGAGCAGATTTGAAACACAGATTAACTCAGGTTTCCCCTACATATTTAAAATATGGTACAGACATGTCGATGATATATTTGCCATAGTTAACAAAAATCTCATTAATGATGCCATAAAACTTCTGAATTTACAAGATAAAAACATGTCAATCACATGCCAAACTGAAACAGATATATTACATAATGAAATGTCAAGAAAACCTGAAATTTGGAATTTTCAGAAAGAATATACATGCAGACAATCACATCAAAGCTGACGGTTTTAACTAGAGATGCTAATTGGAACTTGCACAGTAAAACCAATCATATAATTGAAATCATAGTATGATTGAGTCAACCTAAACACTCTTATTGCTCCACTTACTTGTCTATAAATATACAGTTTCTGTACTGTATATAAATATACAGTTTCACAAACCTTCGTTCGCATTGTTAACTAAAAAGTTGACTGCTGGATACTTTGTTATGCTGTGGGTATATGTATTCTGCTCTGGTGGAGGTGTGATGAGCTTAAAGTTTATGTTTTCATCCCTAGAAATGTCAAAGTTTATTAAACTGTCTTTGTATTTGTATATATAGATTTTTTCGCCAGTTGCTAATTCTTGTACTGATTTAAATTATTTTGCTTTATTCAGTATGTCATGGTTTACTATCCAGAAATGAAATGCTACTGCTGATTTCTTCATTAGTTGTATTTTAGGTTCCTGAAATGTTCTTTTAACCATGTGTCTATGTTTCTCTTTGTTTTTCAAATGTAGATTTTTTTCACATTCTGCACAAGTTATTTTGTAAATACCTGCTCTTTTCTTCTGTCGAATACTGTCTTTACCATTGTCTATCAGGAGATTTTTGACATTAAATTTGCGTACCAGGGCTAACCTGATATTAAAGTCTTTAAGGATATTCTGAAACTTTTTTATAGCCCATGGATGATATGTGAATTTTTTAAAAATTAGCTTATCTTTTCTTGCTGAAAGTGTTGTGGTTTCTTTAATAAGTTTCTGTCTCTTGAATTTTTGTACTTTTTTGTGTACTAGTTCTTTCTTAAAACCATTTTTAGCTGCTGTACTTGCTATTTGTTTGCAATCTATGAAGTGTTCTTCTTTGCTAATTTATAGGTTAGGCTGGTGTGGTAAACTGTTAATAACTGCACGTGTGTTAAACTATTCATAACTGCACATTTGTACAGTTCTACATTTATAGAAAGTAAATGGAGCAATAAGAATGCTTAGTTCAAATTAATCTAACTATGATTTCAATTATAAGACGAGCACTGTTCAAATGTAATGATTAACAGTTGCTTAGGTTTGATACTTTGTGTACATTTCCTATATTTATAAACTTGAAATATGTAGTCTGTACCATATGTAAAGTATTTTATTGATTTTCCTTTGTTAATTATATAGTCTTGTCATAAAAATATACTAATAGTTTTCCATTGGATGAGTTAAGCTGCATACTTGCTATTTGCATTGTTTAGAGAAGCCAATGATATCTAGCACACAGGTGTCTTTATAATCTAGAACCAGTTCTGCTTAGCACTGCTTAATCAGAGAGGTACCAGTTAACTGAAAAGTTAGAGAAGTTGAAAATATTTTTAATACATGTCTTTGTGTTTACCTGAATCTGCCTCGAGTGACCGACGGTTACTCTGAACTCTACGAGAGCGTCTTCGAAGTTCTTCATTCTGTTTCTCTTCTTTTTCATTCTCCTGCAGCCAAGCCTCAATTTTCTGCCTCCATGCCCTAGAATGATATAAATTGTTAACAGTATCAATTTTAAAACAGCAAGTGTTTAAAAATGAATAACAAGCACTTCACTACATAACATCTTTAACTTACTTAGGTTTACTTTCTCCTTCAGGTGTGGCAGGAAGAATTGGCTTAGTTTCTGCAAGAGGTGAAGGTGAGCTTGGACGCTCCCTTTCACCTGAGAAGTCAGCACTCAATAAATCAGGACGTTTGCGACCACCTCCTCGTGCACGACGTGCCCAAGAACGATCTATGAAATATAAAGTATTAGATATTATAAATACCAAAGAAAAAAATAATAAAAACAAAGAGTGGCTTATATTAAAATATGCCAAAGCAAAGCATTCAGTATTTCTATTTGTGAATCATGTTCACAATATTCTCCTTTATTACATAAATTACATGTGTTTTAAAATTCCCTTTTTTTGTTCATTCACATAAATAATGAGTTGAAATATGTCATTTACCAAGACTACCCCATGATTTGCGTTCTCGGCTACCATCATGACCTGATGATCGTAGAAAGTCCATTAGATTGGAGTCATCTTCTTCAGATGGCACTCTGCTTCTTCTTCTTCTCAGGCTTCCATTGGGAGTTACATCTGAAATTCGTAATTAGGTTATATTAAAAGATCATTTTGCTAAATCATGCCATACTATTTAAAACAAGTGGCAGCTCATTAGTCCACATTGTGGGGAGGGTAGGGAAAGGGAAAAATAGCACAATATTAATGCTACAAACTGCTAATAACTTTACATGATTTAACATTTTATGCTCAATTTGCAAGCTTTCTACATAAGAAAAAAATTAATGTTCTTAACACTAGAATTGCTAAAACAGTAATTTTGACTACTTTTAAAATTTAAAGCAGTATTATTCTAAAAGTTTTCACTGTATTTTGTTGTGAGTTTATGACTTTTCCTAATTTGTCTTCTAGATTATGTAGATGCTACAATATATATTTTTTCTAAACTAGTTCCATGCTTGTCAGTATTTATATTTAGAACTGCCTTGCAGTCAGATTGACTGTTATGATATCATTTTACTGGTACTATATTGGTAATTAAAATTCAAACTCAACTGAATGCTCAACAATGGTTTGAAATTGCAATAATGTTTTTAAATAGTGTTGGCAAATCATTTGAGAAGTGATTTTTGAGCAGTAAACATGTCAAAGTGATCAATAATGTAGGCAAGGGCTTCTCAGAGATGAAGAAGTGCTGGCTTATTGAAATGAAATTTCTGAAGATCAGTCAGAATTTAAGGATTTGTTCCATCAGATGAAGATTACCGAGAAAACAATGCTCCTGAAAGTAGCAGTTTTTAAAAAATGATTTACAATTTCACTTAAGATGGGAGAACTTCAGTTTTGGTACTGTCAAACTTTTAGATTTCTTGTATTTTTATGTAAATTAAATTGTAATGTCTGCTGAAAATGTATAATTAACAATTTGATGTAATTATGAAGCATGTAAATAGATGAAAAAGGTAGCGAGGAAAAATTTAAATTTGAATGTATAATTCTTGCTGAAATAAAATCATTCACTCATTCATACAATTCCAAATGGAGATGAAGATACAGGAGGTAATTTCATTTTTATAATCCAATGTTATTACTATTATCATTCTTCTTCTTTTTCTTCTTATTATGTTGTTGTTGTTGATCTAATGTACAGGATTTTCATCCATCAATTTTTCCCTGTTCTTCTTATTATTATCATCATCATTATTATTATTATTATTATTATTATTATTATTATTATTATTATTGTGATCTTTACCAATATCACTAGCATTAGTGAAAATATCATTTGGGTCATGATAATAGAATTTATAAGCTAAGAGGTTCTAGTTGACATATTTTGCACACAGATGCTGAACTGAAGATTATATTCTGTCTGGTTGTTTTGCCAATACATTTTTTCCTGGATCTAGAATCCATCAACTCATGGACTAATTGAAATTCAAACAGTCTGTGACTGGACATTAGATAGGCAGAAGAATTTTCATTCTAAACTTGCAGAAGAACTATGCATAGAATAAATGAAATCTAGAAATCAAACAAGAAGAAGAGAAGCAGAGGAGAATGAGGTGCCAAGAGAGAAATCAAGAAAGCAGTACCAAATGAAGAATTGTAGAAATAAGATCACTGTAACAAATGCAATAAAATAAATGAATAAAAAACATATCTGTGGATTGTGCACGAAAAAGAATTATAAAGGAAGCTGTATGATTGAGTGGAACCAACACTCTTTTGTTCCACTTAGCTTCACTGTGCAATGTTCCAATTAACAATTTTAGTTAATAAAGGAGGCAGTTTGTAACTAGTTATTCTACAGTTGAAACAGTTACAGCATATCATTCTGATTACACTTTAGATGATACATAATGTCTACAGAGAGAGGTAGAGAAAGATATACAAGATTTGTCATATATGCTAGTGTGGTTATACAATAATAATTGAAACAAAATATGTTAACTATCTTTTATTGCTTCAATTCAAATCTTTTTATTACTATATTATTATTATTATTATTATTATTATTATTATTATTATTATTATTATTATTATTATTATTATAAATGTGAACTGACAAATTAACACGCACACTATGGAGTCAAACTTTCTGCTTTAGGTATCCTCAAACCGTAAAAAGGGAAGTGAAGAAACAAACTGAATTTGTAAAGTTTTTATAATGACAGTAAAGATACTTGCATATTATACTTTATTACCTTGAATTCTTATCATTTTATTACTAAAAATAGTTTATGCATTATAGTACCATTGTGTTGAGTATTTTGTTGATAATCTCTGTGTGTTAACAGCAGCAGTCATTGACCACATCAGCTGTTTTAAGTATATAGCTAGTTCCAGTGGTTCTAGTGATAATGTCATAAAGTCACAGGAAATTTGTTGAATATCCCTTAAAGCAGGGGTCCTCAACCTATGGTACACGTATCATTGGTGGTACATACGCTACTGCCTATTGGTATGTAAACAATTTAGCAAATAGATGAAGTAACATTTGTTTTATAAACAAATTAAACAGTTCTTCTATAAATGAATGGAAACAATAGGTTTTACATTATAATTTTGGGTAATACTGTGCAAAAATAATATGTAAGTTCAATTTTAATCCTACAACAATGACAGAGTGCAACTCAAACATATTCTTTGACTAAACAATGGAATACATTTTGTCATTCGTTTACTTCCTTTCTATTGTTGGATGCTTTCTTATGTGAAAATGAAATTCTTCTATATTGTAAATTGGCAATGTATATTAAGGAGCCCTTTGGGAGTCTCATATCATATTTCAATGTATACTTTCCTGAAAACCTGAATTCAGAATTTTGGTTTAGAAACTCGTTTTCTATTGCTGAACCTTATCAGAAATGTGAACTCCTTTCAAGAAAGACAGATTGATTGAGTTATAATGTGACAAAAGAGCATACAGAGCCAGCAAAATAATTTACCCTTCAATGTGTTTCCATACAACCATTTATGATTATTGCACCAAGTGGCTTGAAATGATCTTGTATTACCTCTATACCGCTATAGAAATAATAATTGGTGTAGGCCATTCAGATCTTAAAATTTCACTTCTTTCACACTCCATTCTTTTTTAAAAAGAAGTCTCCAACAAACTACTTATAATAATTTTGCTATTAGATTCACTAGAACTGTAACTGAGTCTATCCATTTTCACTCATTAAAAAAGTATAGATACATGACCAGCTTAACACATCACGTCACATTGAAATTACCACTAAATCTATTGTTTATAAATAAAAGGGAAAGTATTCCTATATTGAGAACTCTGACTTTGCAGCCTGCTTACACAAGCCTCACAAACCAATTTCACAGGCTGAAAATGTGTGAATGACCTTCATGCATAACAATGACAACTATGATGTCACATACACACAACCTCACCTTCAGAATGAGGCAAATTCCTAATGCCCTCAGTCAGCTAAAATTGCAAAATCAATGTGGGACATAACATCTATGAAGGAACGACAATTCACACAAGACAATTGCAAATATATGACGGCAACATTAATTAAATGGCGAATGAATGCTTGAAATTAGTAAAGAAAAATTTTAATTAAGAAATAAGGGGAGAAGAATGAAGGAGCAGGATGCCCAGCCCACCTGCCCTGTCTCTCACCAAAAGCCACCCCTGTTTAAAAAATTAACTTCATATTGAAATGGCACCATTTGAAAATTATAAATTCATACATATTTCACACATTTGCTAATAAATTAAACAACCCTTTATTAACATTTTAAAAAATTGAGTAGAAATTGTAACATACATTTTATATTGCACTCATATAGATAAAATATTTAAACAAACTATCCTATTTAAATTTAAACTTAAATGTAAAATGGAACTTAACACAGTGAAGCCAATCATATTAATGGATATCATTGTATGATTCAGTTGAACTACACACTCTTAAAGCTTCACTTACTTTTCATAAATGTATGGAACCGGTTTCGAGAACATTTGTTCCCATCTTCAGCCATGCTAAGGTTCAGTTGAACCTTACATACATTTATGAAAAGTAAGTGAAGCTTTAAGAGTGTGTAGTTCAACTGAATCATACAATGATATCCATTAATTAAACTATCCTATATTAATAGTTACATTTTAATGCTATTTTATACAGATTTTTAACCAACTTAAAACTTTTTCACATGCTTAGACTTTTTAAAAATATTTTATGCCTACCATTCAAACTAAGCCTAGATAATGCAGAACAGAAGACATTTCTAATAACCACACACAAATATAAACAAAAGAAATGCTTTCATGCATATTATACATAAACAAGCATCAAAAAAAGTATATAAAGAATGTTTTTATATTATGAGGGGGGGGGGGAGCACTGTCATAGTCTAATTAAAAGTGTTTGAGCTTCCCATGCAGCAGGCTCAGGTCAATTCCTAGTGGGTTAGTTTTCCAAATGAGGGTTTTTCAGGGATTTTTCCTCAGTTCTTTAGAAGAATACCTGAAAAACTTAAGCCATAATGGCCCTGAACTTATTCATTCATCATCCTTCATCTTGGTTGGTCTTGATGGTTCAATGGTAACCATACTTGCCTCATAGACGCAAGGTCACAGATTCAAACCAGCTAGGGTCGATAAATTTTTAGGGCATAAAAACTGTAAGTTTGGCTTCCTTCAAAAGGGAAGTAAAGTTGCTGCCATAGATTTACAGCACATAAAAGAACCTGAAGCCTGAAAAAAGAGGCCTGAGCAAAATTTATTGGTTGTTTCACACCCTGAATTGAATGGGATGATCATGATGTTAAAGACCATCCTTAAATAAAATAAACCTAATCCCTTCATCTGGCACAACAGATCTCTAGGTTGCAGCGCCTAACCCAAAAGAAAAAGTATTTGTTAAGTAATGCAACACCTTCTTTTTCTCAGCCAGTTTATCTTGGAAAAATGTATAGTATCTTTGGACATTCATCCACTATCTCATATAATTTCATCTTCTTCTGCTAGGTGGCAGTGATACAGTTAATTTTCAAAATGGAATCTCTATATGATGTGTATTATGATTAATGTGCTGTAATTGAGTTTCTTTGACAAAAATGAGATAATATCAACATATGGAAGAATTGTACATGGATGATGGAGAGATGGTAATGTATAAAAACCCTTTCATTCATCTGTATGCAGAGGGTGTCACTATTGGAAGAGGATTAGTCTCACTGATCATCTTTTATCCAGGAAGTCACACTGAGCATTCACATCTGCAATGATGGAGAGTGCTAGATTGTGCTATATCAACAATAAAGTTGATATACAGAGTTTGGTGATACTTATACTTCATTTACTTGGTATAAGGGTCACCAAACCAAATCTACATCAACTTTACTTTATTATTTCAATGTTAATAGCTTCAAGAGTATAAGTTCATAACAAACAAAAAAAAAACAACAACTTGAATACTGATGATGAAGGCAACAGCCTTTAAAACATGTCCAAGTAGTGGAACAAAACTAATGAAATTTGAGGGAATTCCTCATAAATAATTTGTTATATTAACTTATGTCCAGTTGATATCATTATTGGTATGTCAACACAATCATTTACCAGTTAGAGTATTCAAAGATTTGTGTTAAAACGGATCTAACAGCTGATCATAAGGAACAGAGAACCATTATCTGTTCAGAGTTAATGCTTGTTATAAGAATAAAGGTGATTCTTGTCCAGCATTGCAATGGGAGATGAAGCATGGACTCATCACTTTGAGCCTGAAACCAAAAGAAAATCCATGGAAAAAAATTTAAGACAGTACACTCAATTGTAAAGTCATAGCCACTGAGACGTTGAAAGAATTATTTTGATCAATATATTGCACTGTGATGAAACATTTAACTCTGAAGTACAAGTCAAAACTCTTCAGAAGTAAGAGCTGTTCTGGTACATCCATTCTCATAAATATGTGACCAAGTTCTTTGTGACATACATAAAGCCTACACTTGCCAGAAGGGATCACTAAGCTTTGGTGAACTGTCCTTCACTGACAATAGAGCCCAAATCTCCTTTAGATTGCCATTCCTTCAGTTCTCTAAAAAATTCAATCCATGAGAAAAGATTTTACAATAACAAGGAAGTCACAGCTGCAGTATGAGTGACACACCTGCTGAGTGGCAATGGCATAAAGGCTTGGATATATAGGTGACAATAAACCATAGGTTTGCAAGGAAATTATACAAAAAACAGCATTATGTAGCCAAATAATAAACAAAAAAATCCAGTGCATTAGAAAAAAAATGTGTTATATTACTTATTAAATGCCCCACCTTTAATCATATCTCATTTAGATTTTGATATAATAAGAGTAAAATATTGACCACATTGCATTTTGGAAATGACATTGTTCTAAGATTGAATCATGTTAAATAATTATGGTATTGGAGCATTACACATATCAAAGAGGAATAACCAATGAAACTATTCCTCTCCTATACCAAACCTAACAAATAAATATATCGCTATCATAAATTAAAATAACCCTCTATAGCCCACGTAATTTTCAAGTAACAACCACATTTAATGCTTTTCTAGCATACTTTTATGCCTGATCCTTTGTAAAAAATCTCTTTGACCTGGATGTTTGAACCTTCTGCTCAGGTATAAAGAGGTTTGCAGATTATTATCCCTTTTCATTAGCAGTTCTATTGTTATATATTAGTGAGCCTGTCAGTCTGATTTTCAGTAGCTATTCTCTCTGAGAAAAAAATTATAAAAGTAATTAGCACCCTTCAATTCTAAGAAAATTATTTGTAGTTAGGATTTGTATGTTTTCTTGAATGGAAGAACTTTACAGTTTTTTGGAAACCAGATTTGTTTGAAACAGGCAGGAATTTGTTACCCTCAAGTTACATTGGGTTACCGTAGTACAGCAAGGGATTCTGTCTGCAGTCCACAATAACCAGAATCTTCAACATAGTGAGTTAGTTAATACTACATAAAAGTGAATATTTTGATCACAATATAAATTTTTACTTTTTTTATATTATTCTATAATTGTGTGAATTTTCAGCCAGTATTTATCCTGAAGCAAGAAAGAATACTGGCTAACTGTAGACATTCCTAATTACCAATTTTATTAAGATTAAAAAACTCTCTTTGTTATTCATAATCATCACTGATTCATCTTGCAGTTCTATGCTTTCAGCATGGTAGCTGGCTTTAATTTTGGCAGAAATTTCATGATCTGAATTTGATGGTTGAAACCAAGAACAAAAGGTGTGCCCAAATTCTGATCTTTATATAATCAAAATAGGTATACCTAAATAAGTTTAGTGATGCAAGTACACTATGTGCCATCTCTTGCTCTCTCTCAATTATTATGTCGGTCCTGGTGGTGTAGTGGTTACCATACTTGCCTCCTACACCCAAGATCGCGGGTTCGAACCCGGCCAGGATCGATGGATTTTTTCGGGCGTAAAAATCATAAGAATGGCTTCATTCGGAAGGGAAGTAAAGCCGTGGGTCCTGTGTCGTACATTTACGGCACGAAAAAGAACCTCAAGCCTGAAAGAGAAGCCTCTGAGCAAAATTTGTCGGCTGTTTCACGCCCTGAGTTGAATGGGACGCTGATGACCTGAGCTGTTAAAGAGCGTCCATAAATAAATCAATAAAAAAAAAAATCAATCTCAATTATTATGCGTTTTACATATGCAATACTATAGATATCAATAAGAAACATCTAATTAGAAAAATCCATAGTTTTAATTTAAATATTTCTGTAAGATAAAATGGAATGGATGATCATTGTAGTTTTCTTCAGCAAGCTATGGGAAAAAGATTATAATTCATAATTTGTCTAACATGTATTAAGGAACCTATTTTACAAGTAATCCTTTCTACCCAAGATAAATAAATTTCTTAAAGGAAAAAGTTAACTAATTGCTCTGTGCACACATACACTCAGACCTTACTATCAGCCTTGAAACTACAAACTAACAATGGCTATGTCAGCAATTCCTAAAGAGCAAACACTTGTTATCTACTTTTTTTTAAATGAAACCTCTAGAGTATCTACTTTAACCACAGGCACATGTCCACAGAATGCAACATGCTTATACTACCACACATTACATCAGAATAAAATGCCATATTTGACAGTAACCTGTAAGAGTCCGGCAACTATGCTGGCGTACCAAACGCTCTCTGCTATCTGAAAAAAGTGGGCCAAATTCTTATACTTTATGATAAATATTTAAGCATAGATACATAAAACATTTTGGGCAGTGACTTTAGATTAAACTTTTATTTTTCATTCAGCTTTTTAACTTCAAGAAGAAAAAGGGGCCCCAGAAAAAAAGCTTATATATGAAATAATGCTTTAAATCAGCGGTTCCCAAACTTCTTGCATGCATGACGCACCCCTTTTTGAGAATGAAATTATTGGTGATCCCTCCATTCACTTTGCTGTTAATAATAGCAAATTTGCAAGTTCATGCACATGATTAAACAATGTGACATCTATTCACTCACAATAGTATTGTTGCACTGCTCGTATAATTGATGAAAATAATCATAATATAACAGTTAGTTAAACACTAAATAAGAACAGATGTGAAAATGGATAACTTCTTAAATAAAAGCACTTTTCCCATATCCCCTCAAATAGAATTCAGCAATCTACCTAGGGGTCGCCACTCACAGTTTGGGAACCACTGCTCTAAATAATGATTTGTGCTTACCTGGAGAATAACCCTCATCTCTTGTGCCTGAGAGAGCATGCTCTCCAGTTGGACCAGAAAAAGATCCCATCCTACGCCGAGCAACAAGTGGAGATCCTGTAATTGAAGACATATCCTCTTCTGAGGTCATCCCTCCATTCTGCAGCTTACGGTTCTAGAGCATAAGAGACAAATAATTTTAGTGTATGCAAAATAAAAATAGTCATTTCTAACAATATTTAATAGAATATTTCAAAATGAAACTATGATGATCCTGTTAGTGTATCTGCAACATGTGACAAAAGCTGGCATTATTTTATATACTAGAGGCAAGTAAATAATAAAAAAATAATTATTTTAATTGTAGAATATAGCATAATTTTATTTTAATGTAAGAGAGAAAATAATACTATCACTGATATCATGTATCTACTAATAAAACAAACCAGAAACTATGTATATAAGGAAAAATAGGTATGATATAATTTTCCAGCTTTGCACGGCTTTATGCAGAAGGAGAAGAAGAAGAAGAAGAAGAAGAAGAAGAAGAAGAAGAAGAAGAAGGAGGAGGAGGAGGAGGAGGAGGAGGAGGAGGAGGAGGAGGAGGAGGAGAGGAAGAAGAAGGAGGAGGAAGAGGAGGAGAAGAGGAAGAGGAAGAAGAAGAGGAGGAAGAAGAGGGAGGAGGAGGAGAAGAGGAAGAAGAAGAGGAAGAAGAAGAAGAGGAGGAAGAAGAGGGAGGAGGAGGAGAAGAGGAAGAAGAAGAGGAAGAAGGAGGAGGAGGAGAAGAGGAGGAAGAAGGAGGAGGAGGGGAAGAAGAGGAAGAAGAAGGAGGAGAAGGAGAACGAGGAGGAGGAGAACGAGGAGAAGGAGAAGAGGAAGAGGAAGAATGAATGAATAGTGTTTAACGCCCGTTTTTGCTACAGAGGCACCACAGGCGATGCGGAAGAGGAAGAGGAGGAGGAGGAGGAGGAGGAGGAAGAGGAAGAAGAAGAAGAAGGAGAAGGAGAAGAGGAAGGGGAAGAGGAGGAGGAGGAGGAGGAGGAAGAGGAAGAAGAAGAAGAAGGAGAAGGAGAAGAGGAAGGGGAAGAGGAGGAGGAGGAGGAGGAAGAGGAAGGAGAAGGAGAAGGAGAAGGGGAAGGGGAGGAGGAGGAGGAGGAAGAAGAGGAAGAGGAAGAAGAAGAGGAAGAGTAGGAAGAAGAACAAGATGAAGAAGAAGAAGAACAAGTGTAATTTGATGCTTTTCTCTTCTCAAGTATCTGAGGTAAGACTTTCTTTCTCTGTTGATTTAATAATTCCTTTTTCACTTAAGAAATTCATTAATGAGTTGAATAGACATTTTAATTTTTGCCACTCAATACAAAATTATTGAAGAGATAGTAAAACATTAGTTAATTTAATTGCTGAAAGATCTAGTATTAAGAACAGAAAAATAAGTTTGGTAATCATCAATAGTGAGGATTTTTTTTATTAACATTCTTATTTACAAATGAAGGAGCATTAGCTAGATCACTCTTTTTACAGTATTAAAAGCATCTAATGATTCATTCAGGGATACTTGTGCATATGGAACAATTATTCTGAGTAACATGTTTATAATATAGCTGAAAATTTAAGTGAGGTACAGACTGTTTTGTAATAAACTCATTCTATCTTGCATTTTTATAATAAATAACATTACCTTTAGATCTCGAGAATCAAGTGTTTTGCTCTGGGTGAATCCTGAACGAATGTCATATAACAGAGAGTCTACCAAATTGCATTCTGACTCAGATCCTGGCTGTCCACTCACTGAAACACAAAAGAATGAAATGATGATGATGATGTTAAAAAACATCATAAGAATAAAAATAGTATTAATTAGATACTAAAGACTATTACTTTACATATGAAAATGTGAATGCTTTTTTCTCTTATTTGTGTCTTTCCTTAATGCTACAAACATAAAATAAATACAATATGTCTGCATTTTTCGTATGTTTCAATATTTTTTTCAGTCTGTGATATTTTATTTTTTGACATGAACAGTAGTAAAAGCAATTACTCTGTTGTCGTCGACGAGCAGCTAGCTGCTCCTCACGCTGACGTCGTCTGGCATTAGCTTGCTCTTCCTGTATCCTTCGGCGTTCATTCTCTGCTATAGCCTGGCGAAATTTTGTGCAGAAACCATGAAATACTTTGAAACATTCCTCTAGTTTGAAAGCAGCTACATCTTCACAGAAAAACTCTGCCAGTGACTTACGCACAGCTTCCAGTTCTTCAAGATCTCGTTGTAAACCAGATACTTCATGCTCTGCCATCTTGAATAAAAGAAATAGAAAATTAGTAATGACACTTAATCCCCAACTACAATTTATTAGTTAAGGTTAAGGATAATATACACAAGTATGACTGTCATTTCCCTCAGTATTTGCTAAGTGAGTCTTGTTATCCACTGTTGTTGGTCTTCCTGCTCATTGCTCAGGAAGATTCAACATCAGTGCACAAACTATATGGCTCCATTCATCAGCTAGGAAAAAAATATAAACTCTGTTGCATAAGTTAACAAGGGGTCAGAAAGCAAAACAAGCAGATATTTATTTTCCATTGATATCTTGTCTGCAGAAGGATCTCTTTCTTGATAGGCTGCTGATATATAAGTGGATCTCTATGACACTCCAAGATGCCATCATCACTAATTAGCAATCCATGAATCTCTCTCCAAACAACTAAGAGCACCACTGCACTAAAAGATCTATATTTGGTAAACTGTACCTCATGAACTGCTGGCAAAAAAGTCAATGCCATTGTATATTCAAATAAGCTGGAACATGCCCATGAAAAACTGAAAATTATGAAGCCTACTCTACTCATGAATTACAAAGGTGGTATTCTTTTGCATGATAACACAAAATCACATACAGCTAAGGTGGCTTATGAAATTGTCAATGCAATGCATCTACCATATTTTTCCAGATATGGTACAATCAAATTATCAACTTTTCCTTTCTTGTATAATCACCTCTAAGGGTAGTAATTCTGAACCTTTGTCAATCTGAAAACTGCACTGGATGTATTTTTTTGTTTCCTGCCCTAGAGAGTTCAATCACAATAGAATTCATGTTCTTCTGTTATGTTGGTTGAAGGTCTTTGATAGTGATGGTGACATCAATACAAAAGATAGTTTGATAGAGTATGATGTTTTGAAATATCTTAAACTGGCAGAACTTTTTGACCACCTTACACCATTATCATTAAGGGGTTTGAGGAGGGGATGTTATCCCAGGAGTTTCCTATCTGCGGGAAGAAGGAAGATGAGATACATATTATTTTTCAGTGCAAAGGAACATATAATAGAGGGAAATTTGATAAGCAAAAAATGATTGAGAGGAATAAAGAAGTTTAATAAGAAAGGTTTTTGAAGATAAAACACAACTATCTAAATTAGGGAATGTTTATGGGAGGTAAATATGAAATGGAGATAGTCAGTAGAGAGAAATAAGAAATAGAATTAAATTAACAAAATTGTATTTGATAGATTATTAGATAATGTGAAGTTATATGTAACCATTTGCACAAAGGAAACAAAGTAGTATTATTTCCTAAATGCTAGATACTTGGTACACAGCCTTACCTCCAAAATCTGACACAGGCACACTATAATATGTAGAATCCTTAAGGATCATTTGAAGTTGCAAAGACATCTAGTATTCTTTGAGACAAAAGTTTCCACTCTTACACTTATGTTAATTCTTCTTGTTCTCTCACATTTGGTACTTAAAATATTCAGTTCACTTAATCGTGCTTGTGACATGGTGATAGGTAAATATGTTTTTATTAGTTTTAATTTTGAAACAGATCACTCAGCTGATGCAAGAGTTACAGGTAAAGAGAGAAATAAAATGAAAGCAATACAAACTGTGGTATACTTTACGTTAAAACATAATTTTTGATTAGCAAGTGGTGTGCCAATTCCCGAACAAAAGTTTTGTCTTTTATCTCTTTTTAATACATGTTTGAAGCATTGTAACTGAAATGAGACATCTTCTGTTAAGTCTTCATTATACTACATTGATAAATTTTGTGCTATTTTTTGTCTTTTGCATTAGACAGAAACTATGGGGTGAATGCACTGACAGATCACTCAAACATTTCATAGAGTTGAACCTAATTTTGATTTGATTAACAATGTGAAATCATGTGTGAATATCATGTGAAACACATTTACTTGAAAATATTTTTCAGGATCTGACAGACCTCATTTTGAGCCAGTTCATCAAATTGCCTCTTAGTTTGAGGAATATCTTGTTTTCAAATTTGGCATAACTCCTCATTGTTTTACTGGACAACAATGCTTTCTGAAAATTATTTCTGTAGTCACTCAGCAAATTTGCAGCAATTAGGAGTAAAGCTTGGGAAACATCAAGGTCATAAAACTGCAGTAATTTTCATACCAAATTAACAGCTTCAAGTATTTTGGAATGCAGGACAACTTGAAAAATAAATTCAAAATTTTTTGCTTGCTTTTTAAGAGCACTGGCTGCAGTCATTGGTATATTTTGATTGCAACACTATTGCAGTTAGTGCCTACATAACATTTACATAACCTTAGAGCTTTTATTCAGTCTTTCAGGTATATCAAAAAACATCTATTTTCAGATATATTTCTAATGGCATCATATAGAACTGGGTTCAAGTTATTTGCAGCACAGTAAGCATATTTAGTCACTTTATGTTTTTGTTCAATCCTTGTTTTTACTTCGTTATACATTCTGAGCATATTTGCTGTACCATCATAACTTTGGCTATGGCTTTTAGCTAATGAGATACACTTTTAATCCAATGAATTTAGAATTCTAAAAAGCTTTCATTTATTTTTATTTCACAATGTTTTCCAAAAGAATCTTTAAACTATGTAAATATATGTGAAATTTGACTTAATTGATCTTTTTTGCTCATTTCTTGTATAATACAGAAAATAAGTTGTGCAGACTTGATTTCATTCTCTACTTTCTGTGATAACAGTAAATTAATTTATTTTGGATTTTTGGACTGAGATATTTTTCAGATGCTTCCAGTCTTTAAATATGTATGTTGCTGTAATACTGGATCATATTTAGGCAATAAACGCAACTAGCTAAAAATTCCCACAATAAGCATTCCTTAATTCTTTTCTACGGCCTTGGAAAGCTAGATTATGTACTGATAATGAATGTGAATGATGATATTAATTGTGCGATCAAGAATTTGTTTCCATATGTTAATTTATTTAATTCACATTCCAGATTACAATCTACTGTTTTTTTTTTTTTTTTTCCATATATAACTACATATGTCTCCATATGGGAATGAGACATTTCACGTGTTAAGATTTCTTTTAATAAACCCTACTAATCATAATATCCTTTATCCAAGCAAATTGAAAAGACACTGAAATCCTGTTAGCAAATAACCAGCGCAGTTCACAATAAATAAAGTCTCCTTTTAAAATAACAGAATCATTCTCTTGTCATTTTCAACCCAGATTCTGTTAATTTTTCATAGTAATAAGTTGAGAAACATTTATTGTTTTACTTAAATGTAAAATGGAACTTACATTTATTGTTTTGTTTAGGATCTTTTGGAAATAGACCTTGCAGTTTGTAAGGCTCATGCCATGTAATAAATTCCTTTGTGTTGTCATTTAAAATATCTGGAAAATTATCATGATCAGTAGAAAATTCCTCTGTAATACTATTAGTATAATCAAAGAAGTACTTACATTCTGCTCTGTTCTATTACTTCCATTTTCGATTTTAGTAGAAATATCAGACTTTTTGCCAATATCAAGATTTATACACTCTTCATCTTCACCACGTATTCTTCTGTATCACTGCTTGAATTTTTATTAGTGTTAGTTGTTCTTAGAGAAACGAGTAACCTACTAGTACATTTACAATTACATTTAATATTTTTGAATTTAGTATTAAAGAAAAAAATCTATTTTCACTAATTTTGAAACTGATCTTTCAATCTCTTTCTTTTTTCTCCTTTTCATGCACCACTCACATGTTCATAACTAGTGACTTCATTTAAAAAAAAAAGGCATTAAACAAAAACATAAAACACAACAACTGAATTGCAGATCTAGGCAATTTTTAGTTTAAAATATAAGCAACATGACATCAGCATCAAAACTATGCTTCACTTCTACCCCCATACCAAACTAGATACAATATGAAGCCAAGCAACACTGCATCTGCCTCAATAATGCTGAATGTAACCTAAATATGCATTGTTGACAGCCCATGGTGCAGCACCAAATGACAAGCTTATATTAATTTTCAATACTCAGTTTGCTGATTGTTGGCACATACTGATGTGTTCACTGAAAGTTGCCAACTGTATCTTTTACTGCTTTGCACATCTTTCCCCCCCAATTATGACAACAACCTATTTACTCCCCCCCAATTTTTATTTTCAAACTTTTGTTTTTCCATTGCAGGGTCTGTGGAACCCTCAGTTATGCTCCTGGCTTACATCAAAATTATTGAATAAAAGCAAAGAAATGCTCTGTGTGTGTGTGCGTGTGTGTGTGTGTGTGTGAGTGAGTGCACATGCTCTCTCTTATTACTTGCAGATCCTCTTATCTGTGCATTCTCTAGTAGCTGTGCAATAAAGAGGAAAATATTACAAATAAATTAATGAATTATTATTATTATCATTTCAAGTAGTAAGTTTCTATAAGAAATGAAAAATATGAAAAAAACAGAACCATTCTTAACAATTGGTTGTGGCAGAGATGATGATAATTTAATTTATTTATTAGTAACTTAAATAATTAAATAATTTTATTTATTTTGCTCACCTGAAGAAATTCTCCCATTTGCATTTTTATTTCCTTCTCAGTGGTGGGTAGCTCAATTTGTTTTTTTACTTTTTTAATTCTTGAATCAAGAGCGTTAATCTCATTTTGCAGTTGCTCTACCGTTGTTCTGTAACAGTTAATAACTATATTACAGCAAATTCTTATAGTGTTAAAATATGTAAGTTATTTGCCTAATTTTAAAATATTATTTTGAAATATTTATACCTATTCAATATTAATTCCATTTGGAATCGAATACAATGAAACACACACTAATAATCTCTGTGGGTCGGAATATTAGAACACTCTTTCTGGTTTCACATAAATGAGATTTTACTCAGGACATATGTTTTGTGGACATTTTTTCCACATCAGCTGTTCACGACTAACGGATCATTTGTAGAAGTTGGGTAGATAGGAATCCAGGTGGACTCTTGTGGTCTTGTGATGACCTTAAATAAAGTGTTGTCTGTTTCTGGGATATCAAAATTCATAAGGTTACGCTCATGTTTTTTTATATAAATCCTTTCCCTATATTCAGTTCTTTTGGTTGTTGAACAGTTTTTAATAACTTGATGCCTTTTTCCATTTCATGGTTTTCATTCCAGAAATGTGGTGCCACAGCTGATTTATCTATTTGTTTGTAACGGATGTTTTTCCAATGTTCATTCAACCTAAGGCCTAAATTTCTCTTTGTCTTTCCTATTTATATCTTTTCACAATCCTTACAATTGATTTGGTAAATATCACATTTTTTCTCTTTGGGCTTGGAATCGGTTTTGTTTAATTTCAGTAAATTTTTTACACTGTATCTATTTTGAGGTGCTAAGATAATATTGTACTGCTTAAAAATTTTTTAAAATTTCTTATTAGCTGACGGATGGTAAGTGAACTTTTTAAAAGTTTTTTCCATTGTTGAATCACTCAAAGTTGTTATTTGTTTAATTCTTTTTTGTTTTTGGAATCTTTTGATTTTTTGGTCATCATTTGTTTGTTGAACCCGTTAGATTTAGCTGCATCTATTATGTGTAGATATTCATTCTTGTATTCTTCTTTGTTCAGTGGTATATTTATTAATCTGTATATCATGCTGTTGAATGCTGCTTCCTTGTGTGATCTTGGATTAAAACCATGGGCTTTGATATAATTGTCTGTATGTGTGTCCTTTCTGTAGATGCTAAATTCAAGTTTATTCTTACATTTTATTATCTTCAGATCTAAAAATGGTAATATGTTGCCTGCTTCTGTTTCGACGGTAAACTTAATAGAAGGTTCTTGTAGGTTTAAAAGTTTTAGTGCGTCTTCCACATGCTTTTTGTTTATAATGATGTATTTGCCATTATAAACAATTATAAACAAAGAGTGTTCTAATATTCCGACTCACAGAAATTATTTATGCCTATGTTTGTTTTGAGACAATAAGATCTGTATATCTTTTATAATCGGAATTAGATAGGTCATGGCTGGGAATTGAACTATGGATCTTTAGCTTACCATGCTAATGTTCTTCCATCTGAGCTAACATGCCTTGTCTGATTGCAAACCAGAATCTTTCCCCAATCTGAGTCTATGCTACGGAGACCTCTAAGATTGTCTCATTGCACCTCAAAACCTTGGAGTATTTGTGACTCAAACTTCATAGTTAACTATTATACACAACATTAGATTTAATTTATATTAAATATAATTTTATTACTTTTTTTATTTTTATAGATTATCTCCAATAAAATCTGCTTTTAACGTTCTATCAGAGATGGGTGGATAAAGAAATCTTAGGTAGTAGTAAACAGGCTTTGAATTCTGGTGTTTTATTTCCATATAACAGACTAATGATCAATAGAAAGGAGAAGCTTCCTAGAAAGCTCAAGCTTCAGACAGTAGATCTAGTAAGTACTTTCCCTCCCATTGATTTGACCTTTTATATATATATATATATATGACTTCTGGCAAAGGTTTTACTTTATTCATATATCTGTTTACCTGACCAAAATACTAATATACCTTAATACTAAATAATAAGGGACTTACTGCACACACTAACATTCCAGAGTCCCATGCATTTAAACAGAATTTTCTAAAATCTCAAGCTTTCATTTTAAATAATTAAACATACGCTTTAGTATACAATTTTAATTATATCTTAAATGCATTACTATGCAATAAATTTTATTGTTGACTTACTTTGTAGCATCTTCCAATATAGATATCTCTTCAGGAAAACGAAGCAAGTCTTTACGTTTTTTCTCAGCTTGCTAAAAAGAAAAATAAAAGCCTGTCAACAAACTCTGCTTTTATTTCTATCACATTGATATTTATATGTACTGGATAAGAGAGAAAATCAAGGAAATTTTAAATAATGTTTTATAAGCATCAAAATAATAACTGATTTTAATGAACATATTACTCATCATACTCACCATTGCTACGTAGTGTATAAGGTTCATTCCTGGTTTATTAGCTCTGATATCAGTCAGTTTTTGAAGAGAGCTCAATTTTACACCAGCAGCATTTCCTGCATAACCCCCCTGTGAATGTGCAACAATCATTTAACTAATGACATGAAATAATAATTACCTTTTTTAACCTATACTGTGCAATTTGTGTTTGTTTATATGAATATTTAAGTGACTGTTCTAAATTTTACAAAAAAAACTTTCATCTCTCCAATTGCAAACCTAAGTAGCATTTATGCAGACATCTCTGATTTTTTTATTATAAATATAGCTATCTAAATACATTGTTGGAAATGCCCTAATTTGTTCACATTTTTCATATTAAAATCATATTTATTCATTTTTTTTTCATGCATGTGAAAGGCAATATTTACTGTTCTGTTAGTAATATAGTGTGAATGAACAGTGCAGACGTTAACTAGAGTCCAGTTCATTAACAATTGAATTGAAGCTTTGATGTTCCTAGTTTTGAAATATGATATCAAACCAGTGAAATTTGGCAGCAAGGTGTACAAATTGATGACAGTAAATGTTTTGATAAGTTTTTCAATTGCAGAAATTTGTCAATTCACCTGTTGGGAAAGCTGAGTCGGCCAAGAAAAATGGTATGACTATATTAAATTTTGCAAATATAAAGTACAATATGTACATATTTTGAAGATATCTCAAGTTCTTTTGCAATATTAGCATCACTTGACATTGTTTAGAGGCTATTTTCTAATACAAGCTCAGTGAACTGAAAAAGAAACATTGATTCTGTGAAAGGATTTGCTTTAGTAAAATATAATTTCAAACATTTTACATACAAACATATGTGATTATTTGTATAGCAGCTAGGAATTGTCAAAAAATTATTAAGTTTAGTGAGAAATATGCAGGAGACTGCAAAGTGAAAGAGATGTTAAAGTCAATACTTGGAATGTATTGATAAAGTGAAGAGCATCAGCATTTTTAGAATTTAGAATATGATCTATCTAAAGCTTTCATCTTATTAAATTTAACCTGCTGGAACCTGCTGGAACATACAGGTAAATTTAACCAGTTATTTTTAAAACTTTTTTTTATTTAAAATTAACATTTTAAAAATATAATATAAAAAGAAAAATTTAGTAGCTGTAGTAAATATGTAATACACTAATGTATTGAACATTTCCAAACTAACTCCACTTACATAACACTAGGATACGTTTCAGAAACAATAGTTCCCACATCAGCTGGTGGGTCAATGAAAGGAATTGCTTCCGAAACATGTCCTAGTGTTATGTAAGTAAGTGGAGTTAGTTGAATGATTTGTTTTATTTAACAGCTCAGGTCATCAGCGTCCCATTCAATTCAGGGAGTGAAAGGGCAGACAAATTTTGCTCAGAGGCCTCTTCTTTTAGGCTTGAGGTTCTTTTTCGTGCTGTAAATGTACGACATGGGAACCACAGCTTTACTTCACTTCAGAAGGGAGCCATATTTAGGATTTTTTACACCCAAAAAAAATCCATCATACCTGGCCGGGTTCGAACCCACGATCTTGGGTTTAGAAGGCAAGTATGGTTACCACTGCACCAACAGTGTGGAGTTAGTGTGAACATGTTGAATACATTAGGGTAGGATATATTACTACTCCATTATCTACAGTTTCATATGTACAATTTATTTAAAGTAATACATTATTTTTACATATCTTCTTATCCTTTTCTTTATCTACTTATTTGCTATTGTGGTATATTAATAGCTATTTCTGTTATTGATCGTTATTGTTTAAGCAGACAATACTGTTAATTGATATCTTTTTTTTTTTACAATTCATAAACCTATCAGAAAATGGCTTAAATATTGCCAAATATCCAAAAAAGAAAAGGAAGCAATTTTTACAGCAGAATTGGCAAATATACTGGATGTATGAAGATGAGTGACAGGAAGTCACCGTGTTGCTTTGTGCTGTTGGAGAAAGTCTGGGGCAAAATAATTCCAAGTTCACACAAATTCATTTCTCTATTCAACTAAGTCACAATCAGCAAAGGGGAGCAAAAGCTAAACAAATAATCTTTCAATTTTATTCTATAGTTCCACTAGCTCTGTACTGGAATTGTAAGCTATTGCAGACTAATACTAGCAAGAAAACATTTGATTGTATTAATGGATATCATTGTATGATTAGTTGAACTACACACTCTTAAAGCTTCACTTACTTTTTATAAATGTATGGAACCGGTTTCGAGAACATTTTGTTCTCGAAACCGGTTCCATACATTTATAAAAAGTAAGTGAAGCTTTAAGAGTGTGTAGTTCAACTAATCATACAATGATATCCATTAATATGATTGGCTTCACTGTGTTTAAGTTCCAATTTTACATTTAAATTTGATTGTATACTTTAGTGGCAATGAATTAGAAGAAATTATCAGTGTTCTAAAAATTTCAATTGTAACTGGAATGGAATGGAAATGGACAAGGCAATTGTTGAAACTTTGGAAGTGTGAAATCTAGCAAAGAAAGTAAAAGACACTGCTGCAACTAATGCTTGGAAGTAAAAAAAGTTTGATTGAAATTGAAAGAGAAATTATACCTTCTCTGCACATATAAAATATTCAAGTCAGTGTGACTTAGTGCCGAAGTCAGGGCTGAAGACTCTGAGAAAGTACATTGCAGTAAAGCAACCAAAACTCTCATTAGGATGGATGGTGGTTTTGCCAAGCCAAAGGCTCACATGGAAAAAATTTAATGAAGTCCCAAGTGATTTTTTTCCATTTATCACATTGAAAAAAATGCTACACAATTATCAATTTAAAAGCTTAAAAGAAGCGTTAAAGAATTTGGAGCAATTCTGAAGGACATCATAAAGAATTATTTATATCATGTATTTAAGGACAAGCAAAAATGTCACATTGAAGTGGATGGGTTTGATGTGAAAAGATTTGTGTTATTACTGAAAAAGGTAAATAAGCAATTAAGAAGAAACATCAATCTCAGTCTTAATTTTAAATGTTAAGAGAGCTGTTCAATAGTCTTTAGAATCAAATTAATGTAACAGACACTTACAGAGTTGAGAAAGTTACCCGCAACAATCACCATGTACAGCACTTCTTGTAATGGTTTATTTGTCATGAGATCTGGAAGTAGAACAAGTTTTGAATAACACATATAATAATTAATATCAGGACAATTACATGCTTTAAGTATAACCATTCATTACTTGGAAAAAAACATTAAGGAAGTACTGAAAAAATATTAAAATAAATAATCATAAAAAATATTTAATATGTACATAAATTCAATTTTATGTCTTAACATAAGAACAATGCAAATATGATAAACAGCAATGTTTCATTAATGAAAATGAAAATAAGTAGTTTCAGATTAGCATTCCCATTAGTTTATTTTTTATGAGTATTTATCATTTTTAGCACAATGTCCTGTTATCTCTCCTTTGAAATATATAACATTCTTTCTTTGTCTGGATCATAGGGAAAATGTTATATTATTATAAATCTACAGAATGAATAGCATCCATTCTGCATAGTGCTTATAGAATTTTCACGAGCTATACAAATAAGAATAGTTGCAATAAGTATGTTCTACTGTATTTTATACTGTGGTTAAATCTCAATGATATATGTTCTGTTATTGCCATCATTTAAAATTATGTGCAGTTCAAAACTTGGTTGTTAACAGATCAAGATCATAAAATAACTAGAAGCAGGATAGTTTGGTAATTCACAGTATTTAATCGTAATTTCATAACAGCATACTTAAATGGAAATGCAGCATAATTAAATACTAAGAATAAAATATATCATGTGAAATAAAATTCATTAAGGCTTTAACAACTATGAAAAGATATTTTAATTAATTGACATACACATTGTTCAGCAAAATTTCAAATGAAAAAAGCTCCTCAAAGAAATTCACAAATCATAAAAATATAAGCTACCACCAATCCTATTGGCAATATGGGAAAAGATTTATATTTTAAAAAATAAACATAGAGTTATGAACTTTGACATTCGACCAATGAACTTCCTGTTCTGTTATCTAATGAAACCACTAGAGGTCACTACGTCACCTGCCAGTGTTAGTCTGTCCCCAGCTGAGGATGAGAGCGAATGCTTTTGAAACATGTTCTGAAGAATTAATCAATTAGTGCAGTTTTAGTGTCACCTAATACTGACACATTTGTATATGCATCTATATATTTTTTTTAACTTTAACTTTACAGGGACTTTTTGAATCAAGATTGTGTAAAAGCTGCACAAAATGCTGAAAACTGTTTCCATACCATTTGAATTTATATTGGTGCATGCTCAAAACATTCTGTTTAGCGTATGCAACTCATTTTAGTCACAATAAAATAAAAAAATAAGATTGTACCATC
The DNA here is from genome assembly GCA_030762175.1 of Metallyticus violacea. Lineage (NCBI taxonomy): Eukaryota > Metazoa > Arthropoda > Insecta > Mantodea > Metallyticidae > Metallyticus > Metallyticus violacea. The sequence continues at coordinate 31,655,250 of CM060841.1, read as the reverse complement.
ATACTTGAATAGATCTTAGTTTGCTATTTCTATAAGTCATTTGTTAATAATTGCTCACCAACTTCTGTAAGTATTAGACAGATGCTTTCTGCAACAAATAAATATGAACAGATGTATTCAGAAGGAGAGGAATAAACGGATCAAAGATGCCCATTTTTTTTTACAGCATTTGATGGATGATGATGATGATGATGATGATGATGATGATGATGATGATGATGACGACGACGATGATGATGGTGGTGGTGGTGGTGGTGGTGGTGGTGGTGGTGGTGGTGGTGGTGGTGGTGGTAGTGAGATGATGATGGACTACCATATAATTACATTTGATATATGGGTGTCATCCTCTGGTTATTTTTGTAAATATTTTTGGTATATGTTATGGTTATTAATATAATTATTTTATTTGTAGGCTTCATCAGCTTACACATTATATTTAAATATAATTATATATTTAAAAATAATTATATATTTTATTATTATTAAAAATATACTCCTGTGTATTTAATAATATACATGAGGCAATATAATTGTGCATCTCTGTTGCATGCTAAAATGTCTTACAAAGTTTTTGTCCCCAAAAATTTAAGAAATGTTTTTTTTGTAAATGTCCATAATGTTATAAGATTTGGTACAATCTTTTGGGGAAAAGGCAATGAAAGTTAGCCGATATATGCATGCACATACATGCACACACACACACACACACACACACACACACACACACACACACACACACAAGCATGGTCAAAATAATATGTGGCAGAAATAAAAGAACATCTTGTATATTATTTATCAAACCATAAAGCATGAAATAATCATAGAAACTCTGTCATACAAAGACATTTCAAGATCTAGAAATGAACTAAAATCATGATCATATGGAGGATAAATATTCCTAAAAATAATGTTAAATATTATGGACAAATTTTAATAAGTTTCCACAGTAAAATTCCTAAAAACTATCCAATATAACATTAATAAATTAATTTTTGAAGAGAATTAAAATCCTTTTTAACACTTTCTTTTATTCAGTTAATGAGAATACGATTCTATACATAGAGCAATATAAAAGTTTTATTTGTAAGTTGACTTAAAGCTATTAAGAATTATTTTATTCAGTTAAATATTATTTTATATTACATACAATGGGAATATATTAAAATTATTATAAATTAGTAATCACTGTCAAAAATGATTATAGGTATATACAGGATGTATCCTAAACTTAGGTGTTCATTTTTTTACACTAAACTCCATTTACTTACATAAAAGTAAGATGTGTTTCAGGAGAATTCCTAAAAACTATCGAATATAACATTAATAAATTAATTTTTGAAGAGAATTAAAATCCTTTCTAACACTTTCTTTTATTCAGTTAATGAGAATACAATTCTATACATAGAGCAATATAAAAGTTTTATTTGTAAGTTGACTTAAAGCTATTAAGAATTATTTTATTCAGTTAAATATTATTTTATATTACATACAATGGGAATATATTAAAATTATTATAAATTAGTAATCACTGTCAAAAATGATTGTAAGTATATACAGAATGTATCCTAAACTTAGGTGTTCATTTTTTTTACACTAAACTGCATTTACTTACATAAAAGTAAGATGTGTTTCAGGAGAATCTCTCCCATCTTCAGTTGCTCACTGAACCCCATTACTTGAAATGATGGCTGGACACTCGGATGTTTCTGTAGTGGCCTCTGTTGGTTGAAGTAGGAAATTCCTGAGTTCATCCATAGGAGGAAACTGGAAATTCATTAGGTTTTCTCTATTTTTTAATATAAAATTTTTTTCCCAAGTGAATAACTCCAATAAGTTGTGAAGATGTTTCAGCAGTTTAATTTCCAGTTTTATTCCATGCTTTTCTGTCCAAAAGTGAGCTGATACTGCTGATTTATCCACCTGCTTAAACCGAATATTCCTAAAATGTTCTTTCCTCTGGATTTCCAAAGAAAGGAAAGAACATTTTAGGAATATTCGGTTTAAGCAGGTGGATAAATCAGCAGTATCAGCTCACTTTTGGACAGAAAAGAATGGAATAAAACTGGAAATTAAACAGATGAAACATCTTCACAACCCATTGGAGTTATCCACTTGGGAAACAATTTTTATATTAAAAAACAGAGAAAACCTAATGAATTTCCAGTTTCCTCCTATGGATGAACTCAGCAATTTCCTACTTCAACCAACAGAGGCCACCACAGAAACATCTGGGTGTCCAGCTATCATTTCGAGTAACGGCGGTTCGGTGAGCAATTGAAGATGGGAGAGATTCTTCTGAAACGTGTCTTACTTTTATGTAAGTAAATGGAGTTTAGTGTAAAAAAATGAATACCTAAGTTTAGAATATATTACCACTCCATTGTCAACAGCTTCGTAAGTACAATATTTATATATAGGATGTTTTAGAAATATTTTTACAAACTTTGGTGGCAGGTTCCTCACACCAAAACAAGGAAAAAAAGTCCATATAATTATACATATGTCCAGAAATCCTTTGTTTTTGATTTATTCATAAAAGTTTACCAAAACAAGAAAAAAATCCATATAAACATATGTCCAGAAATTATTAGTTTTATGAGTTTTTATTGACAGTTTACTATAACAAGAAAAAATCCATACAAACATATGTCCCAAAATCCTTAGTTTTTGACTTATTAATGAAAGCTTATTTCAACGCCTTTCAAGGTGCAATCTAACAACTTAAGTTCAAAACTGAATATTAAATTCATTTTGTTAAGTAATCGAATAATGTTATCGATACAAGTCTCATTGCATACTTATATCATAAAATATTATTTGCAGAATGCAGCTATAGCACTGTAGAAGGTTATCCATTTATATAAATTGGTAATAACCCTATTAAAAATGTGAAAGAAATAGTCATTTTAACTCTGGTGTAAACTGGCAGCTGAAAGATGATGCTGCATTTCAAGTAAATTTCCTTTTTTGTTCATATTTATGTTTTCATTGCATAATATACTATCTAACACACTTAGATATGATTAGTATTCTTTGTACTATGAAAGAAATATATAGATTACTGCATATATTGCGCCTATCCCTTTTTGAAACAAAGCATGATCATATGAACATGCTAGGCACTTGTATATACAATATATGCAATAATGTATTTTACGTTTATAATATGTTAAATATTGCCCCAAAGGAATGATTATTGTGATGATACAACTTTTTCATTATTTAGAAGACTATATCTGCATTACACAGAATATTACATTATTCTGTATGTTTCAAATAGGGATATAATGCTTCAGGAAGCCCTAGATATCATAGAATCTGATGAACCTGTGGAGATATTGACAGCATTTTTAGAGCCTTCAGGAGCTAACATCTGCTCCAATGAAGATTCAGTGTTGAAAAAAAGATTCATTACACATTCTGGACCAGAGCAGAACATTGATTTTGATGAGGTATGGCGGAATATTTTGAATACATAGCTGCAAACAATTTATCCTTGGAAAACCTATTTGTTTTAGCTATAAAGTCTGGTATCTGAACACTCCCTAGGACCATTTGATATATTTTGACATTTATTATTTAGCAAAAATCTTCATGGCAGTGCGGGATATGAGGACACTTTGGAAAATGTCCTACAGTGCAGATGCTCAAGGAGCTCCAACAACATGATTCACCTGCTCTTCAGCATATAGTTTGACAAACTTTCTACTGGAATGGAACTGTTGGCTCATCTGAAAATTTGTGGGTGTGGCACTATAGGGATAATTAGAGATAATAAAATTCCAAAAAATTGTCCTATCATCCTTTCAAAAGAAATGAAGAAACGGGCACAGGGTACCTAACATGGCAAAGAGCTTTGATGACATAAGTACTGTATGTTGGACAGACAACTCTGTGGTTACCATTGCATCTGCATGTCACAGAGTTGAGACAACTTTAGTATACAGATATTCTCAAGCAGAAAAATGAAAAATACAAGTTAGTCGGCAGACTGTATATCAGGCTTATAATGTAGGAATGGGTGAAACTGATAGAATAGACCAAAATGTATCATACTACAGAATATGGATTCATGGAAAGAAATAGTGGTGGTCTCTGTTCACATGGTTGCTAGATATATTGGTTCACAATTTCTGGTTACCTCTAAAGAAGACTGGGAAAAGTACCTTGCATCTTGACTTTCACCATTATACTGTGCAGGCATACCTGAAGAAGTATAGAATGCATAATTAGGAAGAGACCATCCCATCGTGTCAAGATACAGCATTCAGCACAGCAGTGTTAGTGACAATATTCATCTGGATGAAATGAACCATCTAGTGGCGACGCTGGGCTGGGAAAAATGGACTAGCCCCTTTTGCACAGAGTGCAAAAAATGCAATGTTGGACTCTGCCTTTTGTGTTTTGTTCAGTTCCACACCATAAAAAAGACTTGACTGTCTGACCTTAGTCCAATACTTTGTTTCAGTGGGATTATATCTATGTTTTCATGTGTTTAATATTGCTAATTCACTTTAAAATTAGCAATTTATTGTACTACTGAAGCGACATAATAGTTTTAGCTTTATTAGTGACACAGTGCCAATACAGAATAAAATGCTTCCAGAAGTGCCAAGCATGAGCATATGGACAAGCCCTTGGTGACAAAATGGTGGCTCAATATTTTGCTGAACTACTTGAAAAATAAAAATAATTTTGGTTTTAAAGGGTTAATAACTCAATAACCAAATATTTCTGGACATATGGTCATATGGACATTTTTTACTTGTTTTGGTGTGAGGAGCTGGCCACCAAAGTTTGTAAAAGTATTTGTAAAAAATCCTGATATAATAATTTATGCATGGTGCCATGGTTAGTTGATCAGATTAAGACAGCCTGGGTTTAATCCCAGGGGCTGCAAGTGGGATTTATGGCAGATGAAGTGGCATATGGGTAGGTTTTCTCCAGGTCCTAAGATTTTCCCTGCCATTCTTTCCACTATTCGTCATAAGGTCACCCCCACCTTCATCACCTTCATCATTCAGTGCAATGTAGTCTGTCAATTCTTGTTGTGGACATTTCAAATGAATTACATACTGCCCTCTCCTGTCTATATCCAGAACTGCAATGTCTAGCCAGCAAATGAGTTGCCACTCACTCACTTGCTCACCCGCTCACTTGTTTTACAGATCACATGAACAAAATAAATAAATATATATCACATGATAGAATAGTTTATTGTTTATAACTCACCTTCTCCTGCCACAATCATTGCATTAATACTGGGCTCTAGATATCCCATGTTTGCAGCAAATTCTTCTTTCAGTAGCATGCTCTCAATGCGCAACTTGTAGCTGGAATAAGGGGGAAGATAGTGCAGAAATTCAAAATATGCATAAGCAGGCAGATAATTTACATAAATCTCCATAACCTCATTGATGAGGGAGAACAAGATGCAGTTCTCTAATATATGCTCCAAGTATCCAATAATTGAAATAACATTTAACTCAGAATTATAATTATAACATAAAAATGAGAGTAAATGCATTACTGTTCATTTTAAAAATGAAACTTGCTATGTTTTTATGCAATGGAATACATGAATGTAATACATTCTAAGTGGCTGTTTTACTAACTCCCCTTTGGTGGATATGGAATGAAAGAACTACAGATTTTCCCCCCCTCCCTGTTCATGTTATACAACTCAGATTTAAATTTTAGTTTGCCATAGTTTATGCAATTTTACATGTTTTGTGTAACATTATTTTTACTGAATTTTTAACTCACTAATTTGTTTTTTTTTGGAAAATACTACCTCAAAATAAAGTACAAGTATATTACAAATAAAATATTTTAAGATTAAACCTCTAATGAACTTTTTTTTTTCCTTCAGTGAAGCAACTGAAATATTCAACTTGAAATATGGAACTACTTACTTTGGAACTTCAATAAGCTGCAAGAGGAATTTTTCTGCATTGCCCAGTTTGTTCTTATCTCCATCAAAGGATTTTAACATCTCTAGTTCATCTACTTCAGGCAGAATTTTGAGCAATCCTCGCAATTTTTCAGCACCAATGTCATCATGTTCACCATCACGAATGAGTTGAATAATATCCTCATTTGAACTGAAATACATTTTTTGTATGAACTTTATATTAGTAAAATAATAAAATTTGTTGATTTTTACCTACAGTTTAGTTACCTGGTTTCTGCTTGTACAACTTTTTACATCAATTTTCTCTTTCATGTATCATTACATTAGAGTAGATCTTACAATTTTTATGGTTTTACAAAGCAGTTTCTGAAGATAGAGTAATAAAATATTACTCAAATTTTTAAAATTTTACATATCATCTCTGTACTTAACATTAGAAATCAGTAAAATTCTCAGGTGGATCAAAAACATTTTTTTTTCAAAATTAAAAAATATGTAGTGCAGTAAAGCCATTTCACCTGGTAATTAAGCAAAAATAGAATTGCAAGCTCAAGTTTACATTTTCACTGGGGTATAATGGCCTTGGAGTTTTAAAAATTATTGGATGAATGAATAGATATTTTCAAACTGATACAGCAGTATAAAGTTCATCAGTGAGTACGGCACTGATGGAGATGAAAATGAAAAACTGTTATCTCTATCAAATTCTGAACTACTGCTAGATCTCCTGTTTTTTGTTTGTCAGCTGCTTTTAAGCTGTAGCTTGAGTTGAATTGTAACTGTATGTGCATTGTCCTTTATTACATATTTTTAAGAAGATATATGCCATAAAACATGAAAAATATACCATTCAGAATGAAGGATATTTTTGGAGCCCCAAAAGAATTGGATAATAGGATCTTCCTACCTATCGAGGTGTAATAAGATATTATCTCTTCAATCTCTGTAGGTGCTGCCACGGGTGGCCAAAGTCGTTAAGGCACAGACTCATGAGCGGGAGATCTGGGGTTTCAATCCTGTCAGGATTGTTTTCCCTGGATGAGGCTTTTTCAAGGTTTTCCTCAGTCCGCATAAATGGCAAATGCTGGGGAGGTACCCTAAATTTAGGCCTGGAACATTTCCTTCCTTTAAAAAAAAACCTTTCCCAATTTAGCATTTCATTTCATGTATCATCACTGTCGCCTCAGTAGTAAAAACAGACGTTAAATAATTATCAAAAAACAAATTTCTGTAGATTCTGTGACAGAAATAACAGGCATGGTAAATACTATAAGAAAATAAAGAGAATACTAAATGCTGGGAAGAAAAGAAAATCAAATGAATCTAAACTGGATGATATGATATACAACAGTGGGAAATGCTGCAATGTGCAAATTTTGCAAGCTGTTAGCGAGAAAAATCAAGAAAAAATGCCTGAAAAAGAAAATAAAAATCCTGATTAATTACAGGACAGGTAATAAAATGGCAGTTGGAAGTTTGGACATTGTAACAACAACAAAATTTCAAAAACAAGAAGAGGGAAGATCCTGAAAATGTAAATTGAAAGAAAAATTGCCATCTACTTCTACAGAAAAGCAGACAGTCAGAAGAGAGCAATTCTTCTGATTTGGAATTCACTTGGAAATATCTACTGGAATCTACACCAAGACTAGCAAAACAGAAATGCATTCACAGATAATAACTTCTCTTCCATTATTTTCAAAAATTATTGATAAAACAGGTGCCAGAAGAGGCAACAATTGCATCAGCAGTTTTAGAAGATTTTGAACTGATACCTAAAGGAAAAATGTGAAAAATAAATAAATAAATAAATAAATTCCAGAAAACAAAAATTTCTCAGGACGTTTATTTTGATGATAAAAAATAAGATAAAAAGGTACTTATAAAAAAAAAAAGGAGGGATAAAAGTCATAATCAAACCAAGATGAAAGAGCACTCTTTTTCTAGTTGAAGAACCAGGCAGAAAACATATTGATCATGCTTCATTTTCCAAGTCATGTATCACAAACTTTATTGTTTAAGTAATCCTTAAAACTGTGGAAAAGAACAATATGGATCTTTCATATTTCATTGCCATGGGATGTGCTAACATTAACATTGACTAGAAAAAATGTGATATCACTCCTCAAGAATTATGTTGGAATACCTCTGCAATGGTGCATTTATTCCTCATAATCATTTAGCCAGTTCTTAGATATTTTATTCAAGGAATATAAAATGAATTATAGAAGCATGGAGAGTTCTGGCAGGAAGTATAATCACATTTACACATTTTTTGTATCGAATATAAATTTCATGGTTAACAACTATATGAACCTCATTGATTAGAACAAGTATACTATGGTGTAACCACCAGTAACAGCCCATATAAATATTGAGGACTTTAAAAATTTATTAAATGAAGGAAACACATAAAAAATTGATAATCCTAGTTTCCTCTGCTACATATAAGCTGTTGAAAAATTAGTAAGAGAGATCAGTGATGCTTTTACTGCATGTGGAAGCTATGCTAAAGATGCTTACATTTATTATAAGCTTCATGCAAGGAAAGAATTATTATTTACAGATGAGAAGAAAAGTGAGTACTTTTTTTCCAATTTTTAAATAAAAATAAAAGCAAGATGGAAATAGGGTGAGTGGGTGAAATTTGATTATAGGCCCTCTACATGACAAGTTCTGGGTTAAATATTGTACTTATGAAGCTGTTGACAATAGAGTGGTAATATATCCTAAACTTAGGTATTCATTATTTACATTAAACTGCACTTACTTACATGAAAGTAAGATGCCTTTCAGGAGAATCTCTTCCATCTTCAGTTGCTCACCGAACCGCTGTTACTCAAAACTTTTATGTAAGTAAGTGGAGTTTAGTGTAAAAAATGAATACCTAAGTTTAAGTTCTGGGTTGTTACAATCTGTTTAATATGTAAATAATTACATTCAGTTATGATTATTTACCTTATTTTTAAGTTTCTGCATTCATCTTAAGTCAATATATGCAAGATGAATGAATATACAACCTGCAGCAAGTAAAAAGCTGTGAAGTGATTCAGAAATTACTTTTAAATAAAATCAGAAAACTTCAAGGCTAGTGTACCCTAAAAATTGTTTGTTAAGAATAAAATTTTGTATACATAATACTGATCCCATAAAACAACATTTTAGACTGCTATTTTTTGAAATTTTTGGAAAAAAAATGTTTAACCACTGCTTCAATACACACTACTGTACATGGATAGGATACAGCAAATTAAATTATAATTTTGATTCAGAGGAAATGTTATTTAACATTGAAAAAGGAAAGAATTTGGTGATATATGCTATCTTAACCCTTTACAGGAAATGGTACATATTAAAGGTAATAAATAATAGAATAGGAGAGGGCAACACATTTGTGGAATATTGAACATTTTTTCAAATTACAAAGAAGAATTTCTTCCTGATAGTTTGTGACTGTTTGTGTATGGGCCAGCAAGTGCTTAAGTGCATGCATTCTTACCACAGGAAAACTAACTGTATGTATGTTATTATTAATTCTTATTACCCTTTTATTTAATAGCAGCTCTGCATCTATTCTTGTTGCACATATATTGTAATCACAGTAATTATAAATATTTGAATAATTCATCAAGCTTCTCTTAAGTTAAACATTTTAAAAATGATGCATATGTCATATAGATAGTTAGTACATGTATAACAATAAAAGGATAAACAATATCACCAGTGGGAAATAGAAGAAAGATTACCCCATATAAAAGTTTTCTTTAAATTCCTTTGTTTGTTAAGAAAATTATACTACGAAACAGCCATATAAACTTTTAACTTTCTCCAAAGAGAACTATAAGGGAAGAAGGCCTCTGATAAGAAACAATCATATAAACTTTTTAACTTTCACCAAAGAAAATTATAAAGGTAGAAGGCCACCAATCCCCTTTCCCTGCTCTTTCTGCAATCGATCTGGATAGTGTCTTTGAATTGCATTATACAAAAAGGAATTTAAAGAAATTGTTTTTGTGGGGCAATATTTCTTCTATCTCCCAATGTTACAGCTTTGTTGTAACATATACACCTATCTACATGACACCTGCATCATATTTAAATTGTTAAATTTAAGAGAAGATTGATGAATTATTCAAATGTTTATACAATTACTTGATTACAATATATATACAAGAAAATCCCACCTTGAAGCTCTTAGCCAAAGCCACTCTTCCTCTTCCATCATTGAAATAAATGTATTCTGCCTTTGTTTGCAATTCCACATTTTCATTGTTACTACATCTGCTATAGTGTGTTACCTTATTTAGTTTTTCTCCACAACTTTACAGCACAATAT